>JAABKK020008652.1:0-24282 GCA_011634745.2 Catotricha subobsoleta
CAATAAAACTACCAAGTTTTAATTTTGCGCCGACGTTTCGAAGCGTTTTTGCTTCTTTTTCAAGGCCTGTATTTTAAAAACAACAAAATAATTTACCATCAAAAAATATACAACAATTTGTTTAAAAAACATTAAAACTTACTTAATTAATATTTTACAGTAGTAATAAATCGTCATAAATAAAAATAATTATTTTTAAAAAATATGTAAACAAAATAATAAACATATCATACAATGTCCATATACATTTCTACCAAAAACAAATTTTAAATGTCAATTGATCTATATTCACCATTACCATAAGTAATCGATACTCAATAATGCCTAGTTCTTACGAGATGTTCAATTTTTCATTTTATTTTTTATTACCATTTTAATAATCCATAATTCTGCATTTGTTCAAATACAATGTTATATATTGGACTTATGTTAGCAGCTTCATTACTTTTTAAATTAACACATGTTTTCGAACTCTTGATGTAGATTTCTTCCAAAAAACACCGCTTTGAATAATTTGCCTGTTGTGTTAAAATTTTCACACCATCAAAGTTGAAATGATGCCTTCTATTAATGGCATGCATTGCCAATGAACTTTTTTCCTTTTCCAACTTCTTGACATTACTTTTATGTTGGCTCATTCGATTTTTAACTAATTGTTTTGTCATTCCAATGTACATTCTGTTATTACAGTCTCCACATGGAATCGCATACACCACATCACTTCTGAACTCAACCGGTACCTTATCTTTGGTGTTACTAAACATATTCTGCGTCATCTTAAAAGTTTTAAAGCTGATAACCAAATTACTTGAAGTCCTATTGATTTCTTTTACAATTCTCTCAGACAACTCCTTTGTGTATAATAAAGAATAATACATCTTTCGATCCATTGGATTAGTCATCAATTCAGATGTAGTCACATCCTCTATGCTAACATCCTCCATTTGTATTTTATTGCTTTTGTTTTCGTATCTGGTAATCAACCTGTTGCCCAATTTTCTAGGATAACCATTATCCTTCAACAAACTTTGAATCATTTCAATATTTTTTCCCCTGAACTCTTCACATGTAAGTCCAAATACTCTATTGATGAATCCAGTAACGGTGCTAATATTTTGTGTAAAAGGATGGCACGATCTGTATTTTAGCATTCTTCCAGATACTATCGGTTTTTTCCACCACTCAGTTACTAAACCATTACTGTTTTCTTTTCTCATAACTTTCATGTCTAAAAATGGGAGAATGCCGTCAACCTCAACTTCTACTGTAAATTGTATATGTGGATTGATTCTATTTAAAATGCTCAACATTCTATTTAACAAATTCTTTTTCACCACAGTAAAAATATCATCCACGTACTTCTTTATGAACCGAAGAATAATCCCCAATACAGGCCTTGAAAAAGAAGCAAAAACGCTTCGAAACGTCAGCGCAAAATTAAAACTTGGTAGTTTTATTGATCAATGGCCGTAGGTCCTCTGCAAAAATATCATGATATTTTCGAACCCTGATCAGAGTACAGATCGATGTTTTACTAATTAATTTATTGCGTGTTACGTATTTATTAAATAATATTTTTATGAGATTTAATAAATCATTTTTCAGCAAATTATAATTTAATTTTAAAATGAATTGTTTTGTATTTTATTCAAATTCTTAAATTCAATTCAATTCATTTATTCATTTAAGTATTTTGTTTAACATAATACATTTTGTGAGATAATTTTTTTTACAGCAACTGACATTATTATTAGAAATATATTTAAATTTATATGAAATTTTTGAATTTTTAAAGGAAAATGAATGAATTAAAAACCTTTATGTGACGTAAAAAAGAAAAAGTGTTTTTCAAATTCTTAAAGGAAAACTGAATTAAGAAAAAATCTTTGTATAAAAAGCTTGTATCCTAGTGGAATTTAGATTTACTTTTTGTATACCATGGAAGGTCGTTTTTGGAACAATTTGTATACCTATACCTTCCGTGGTTTACTTTTTGTATAAATATACCTTCAAAGGCATACTTTTTTTTGCAAAAAATACTTTATTTGGTATACCTTATACACATTGCAAGGTATTATACATATAATAAATACCTTGTAAGGTATATGAAGTATACCATATAACGTATTTTTTTCAAAGAGTTTCTTTGGAAAGTATACAAATTGTTCCAATAACTGCCTTCCAAGGTATACAAAAAGTATACCAAATTTTTCCAGTAGGGTATGCACATCAATTGTGAGAAATCTATTTGTAAATATATATCTATTTGGTTGTATCAAAAGCCGCAATCTCAATTTTTCTTTAGATTCAAAAGATCGTAAGTGTTGTGTACATAATAAGTGTAAAATATTTTAATTCTACGGCAGAATGGAGATTAACACTTTTGGTTCTAGACCCCTCATATGTATCTAACTATAGCCTAAAAACTACAATTGATCTAAAGTACTTCAAAATCTTGTTATATAAAAAATAAATAATATTTTCTTTGTTGTTAAAAGTTTAACTTGTATTAGAATAACTTTTATTTATTTAATTGTGTTTTTTTTTTTAAATTGTTATATCTTGACCGATGGCCTACAATAAAAACATAAAACTGTAATAAATTCATATTTTCCTATTCAAGCAATAAGTACAGCACATAAATAATAATTGAAGCTATTGTTATTTAAGAAATGTCCGTTGCCGAAAATCTTTTTTTATTTCATTTATGCAAAATAAAAAAAAAAAACATTTAATCGATTAACCGAAGTTATGTAAATTTCACTGATGGGTATTTAAATACATTAAATTATACAAATACCAACAATACTTAAGTTACAATACCTACCTATATTTTATAGCTGGTAAGTTGGTATTCATAAATTATGTAATAAGTATTCTTGAAGATAATATAAATATATAATTTTAGAATGAAACGAAGTTCGGTAATACCTTTTATAAAATCCAGGTTTCAGGGTTCTGTTTTTATTTTAACGAGCAAATATAATATTAAAAAAGAAAAAAGTAAAAAAAAAACAAGAATAATGTAATAAGTGTGTGCTTTGCGTATCTACAAGGGTACCTAAGTACAGTAAAACTGTAATTAATTGCTGGTGTAATTACATTATTTTCATACTTGAACCGCATAAACGGTAAATATGGATAAAAAATAAATCAAAACAGATTTACATAAATACCATTAAAATTTGTTGTAATAATTATTATGAGTTTATCAATCTCTTAGATTTAATTAAGCGTCTAATAAATTTTCGTGAACAAATTATACAAATTTCTTGGATTTTTTGCCTTAGTAAAAAAAAAAAATTAATGCAAGACAAATATTTTATGGAAGATGGAACATATTGTTCTGAAGATACAAGTTAATAAAAATTATGAAAAAATTATTTAAATAATGAATTTTATGTTTGTAATAAATTCTCTGTACTTTTCAGATGTCATGTTTTCTGAATATTAGAAATGCGAATGTGTAAATAATTTCTTTTGGAAGTTTTTGAATCTATTATGAATAAAATGGCAAGAATCTTGATTGCATTGTTTGTTTTAACACAGAAAAGAGAATGCATTCATTAGAACTACTATATAGTAGTACCTATATCTTTTCAATAGAACAAAATTTAATTTTCCGAGAACTTATTAAACTTATATCAATATGCTGAATCTTGATGCATCTTTAACAAACAATAACATGCCATTTTCAAACAAAATGTTTGATGAAAAGTAAAAAATAAAAAAAAGGCATTTCTTTGTTTTTAAACTTTTATAAAAATTTATAATTTTAAAAGGATTTTTCTGCTTCTGTCATACGGTTATTGAATATTCTCATCACCATTCCATAAAAACTTATTAAATTCCACCCCAATAGCTTCATATTCTCTATATGCGAAATGAAAAGCTATAAATTATATCTAAAAACATGTTTGAGAATTTTAGAGGTAAGTTTATTTTTATAAATCATCAATACAAAATTTACGATTCTACCTCGGATTCTACATACTTAAATCATGCTCACTTATTTACTGACTTAAGACAAAACAGTATTTATCACTTTTTCACAAAAAAAAAAAGAAAATAACTGCGGTAAAACATTCCGCGGTTGTAATTTTCAAAAGAGTTTTTCTTTTTTGTATCCCAGTTATTCATAATAGTCTCAAACGTATTAGATATATATATCCACACCATTTATTTCGATAAAACTTTTTCTTAGTCCATAATATACTAACAATTTTCCACAGAATATACTTTTCAAAAAAAAAAAACATTTCTCTCAATAGATTTAAAATCAAAAATGGTTTGTTCTGCAAACAGTATGCAATGTATAAATTTTGATGAAAATAATTACACATTTTTTTTTTTTTAAATATCAAGCAAACATAATGACAAACTTTTACCGGAATTTTTCTATGTTTTGAATTAAACATTATCTAAAAAAAAAAAAAAATCACAATTTATTTTGAATGCGAAAATTCCATAAAAGGAAAAAAAGCCGGTATTAGAATCTTAAATGTGTATTAGGACTTGTGAAAAAAAAAACAACTGTTATCAGTGTAATAAACTGCGAAAAAAAACCCTATCAAATTAGAAGATTGACCTCCACTGTGATACAGTGAATACTATTTAGTAATAATAAATTTAAAAGAAAAATTCTTATCAGGAGTAGTGAAGTCACAAATTTCCAATTTCCAATTCTAAACTAATATCGTTTAAAGAAACATTGAGTTACTGTGGGATTTTATGCGTTCAATGACATAGTGTTTTGTTATAAAAACATAATTAAAAATTACTGAACATTGAAACAACCAATATTTAGTCCAATAATATTTATTCTAAGGCGGCCGAATTCATTGGTTAGGTAATTACACTCTTTTATGCATATTAATGATAAAGTTTCTTTTTCGTTTTCCTTCAGCCTTCTATAATTTTAGCATGGTACTTAAACACCATTTTTCAATATATAGCAAAAAAAAAAAAAAAAATTCAACAAAGTGTACGATTTATATTTCAGTTTGCTAACATTCCCATATTATACTGTTGAATACACACTACATACAGTATCTCTCAGTCTCACAAACCAAAATATTTTCCATTTCCCTTTTAAAAGCTCTTTCTTTTATACGAAAAAAAAAAAAAAAAATGTACCTATTTTTCTATCCACATAGAAAATACAATATCATATCAGAAGAGTGTATGGGTGTCTGTCTGTCTCTCACGGTATATAAACCAACGAAATTCCAAACACATATATAACACGAAAGTATTGGAGTTTTGCAATTTGTTGCTCATGCTTGGGCTGTATAATAGAGATAATAACTTTGGATCAGCTTCGAAATTTCACATTGGTTCAGTATCTCGAGCGGTGTCGAGATGAAGCGTGGTTTTTAAAACAAAACAAAAAAAAAATTACATTCGTATTATGATAAAAATATTTCTATTCTTACAAAATTTTTGTTATACCTGCCTATAAAATTAAAATACAATACACAATTTAATAGAAATTTTTAAATATCTATACCAACATCTTATTCGCTACGTTTTTGTTTTCTTTTTTTTGTATAATAATAAAGCATAAGCATCATTAAATTGTGTATAGAATTAATTTTTATTCAGAAACAATAAAGTACGTTAAATAATTTCCATTTATTTGTGTTTTAAAAAATATTTTTAAACAATTTAAATAAAAAATGTGAGCAAATATAAAAATAAAATAAATAATCTGCTTTTCCGGTGAATTTAATTAATAAGATTATTTAATTAATTGTGTACGAATTATTTTAAATAAATTTTTAAGACAAATAGTCTTAAAATGAATGAATAATTAATAAATTAATTCTGTTATTCAATCACAATCATAACAAAAAATAGAAAATATTTTTTAATTACTTTTTTTTTTGTAAAAAAAATTAAATAATAATTATAAAAGTAATAAGCGATTCACGCACATAAAAAAAAAATATTATTGAATTTTCGTTTTTTATTTTTAAATAAAGGCAAAAGATAAATAACAATAAATTAAACTTGTTATAAGTGAAACCAATATAAATTTTCATTACAAAATAAATATTGTAAAACAATACTTAATGTAACACGACCATCCTTCCCCCCCATAAAATGAGGAAGACAAGAAAAAAAAAATAATGATTTTGTCAAGGAATTTTTCGTTAATATATTAAATTTTATATTGATGAAAACCTTTCTCCACTCTTCTATTACCGTATATTTTTTTTATTTAGATAAAATATTATTCGACAAGACATTTTTTTTTTTATTATTATTTTTATTTATTTATTTATTTTTTTTTGCTTTCGGTTCGGTATGAAATCTATAAATACGGGGTCTATGCGGACTACCTAATACCTCTTTTCTTTAATCAAATTATATTAAAATATATGTATATATTTGAGTAAAACATAAGTATGCCAAATAAATGGTTTTCCCGGTTCTTGGTTTTGATAATTTTATTCGAAACTCCATATCTTTGCAATAAATTGGATTAGATTGAAGTAATACGCTTTTAAAATGTATTAACATAGAACATGTAGGTATAAGTTTGGTTCGTGGTTAATGGTTACGGTTTAGTTTGTTCTATATTATTAGTATGTTTTATATATTCTCCAATTTTACCTTAAATAGTTTCTAATGTATTATCGTTTTGCATATATTACGGTTTTTTTTTTTTTTTTTTAGTAAATGATAGAAAGTTTTTGATTTAGCTCAAATTTTATTTTCCTTGTTTCTGAACAATAAACTTTAGCTTTTGCTATTATTAATTAGTTTAATCTTTTAAACACCAACATATATTACGAGAATAAAATAATAAAACTCAAACTTAATGAACAAAGAATGAAAAGAATATATTTTTATATTTTATATTAAAAAAAGATAAAAAAAAATAAAAAATAAATAACATATTTTAAATATGGATATGAAAAATATTTATATTGTTATTATAATCAGATAGCGGTATATCCAGGCATAGACGGAAATGAGGTAAAGAAAATATATATATATATATGAAAATGATAGGTAAATATACAACAAAGAACCATTCTTATTATTATGTTGAGATGTATTGGTGTAGATTTTTCCGGAAGAGGTTAAATAGGCAGCTGTTGCTTGTTGAAATGAAAAATGATTAAATTTTTTTTATAGTCATTTCTTAGAAATCCTTTTTTTTTATCTATTAACAATTTTTTATCGTTTCATTTATGATTATATAGAAACATTATAACGTACTTTTAACTTATGTATAAAATTCAGTGATATTACTTACGCGTTTTTAGAAACTCCAACCAATTGTTATGTTGAAGGGTTTTGATGTATGTTTTGATGTTTTTTTTATTATATATTCTAACATAACGCTCTTAAGTAAATATTTTATCAAGCTATATCGAATTTTCTTCTATTCATTTCATATTTATTGTTCGCTTCATATAAGCTTCATGAGAACTCAATGTTAACTGATGTCTTAATTTCAATCCGTACGATATCTAATATACAATTAAATGTTGTTTATTTGCTTATTTTGAACATTGCGGTACTTCTAAATAAATTATTGTGTAATATATTTCATCGATACATTTATAAAATGTTCATAGAAATATATAACATATTTAAACATTTTTTTTTTTAAATCTTTTTTGAAATATTGCATGTTTATAATTTTTATATGTCTATCTACAAGCAATAACAGTCATTTCAT
The DNA here is from genome assembly GCA_011634745.2 of Catotricha subobsoleta. Lineage (NCBI taxonomy): Eukaryota > Metazoa > Arthropoda > Insecta > Diptera > Cecidomyiidae > Catotricha > Catotricha subobsoleta. The sequence goes on from JAABKK020008652.1 coordinate 7,697, forward strand.
TAAATATTAAATTTTGAAATATTATTTTTATAGAAAAACTTGTATATATAATAGGGCGGTCCTTATTTTGCGATTTGTGATTTTCTTTAAAATGGATGGGAAATAAAATCGTTTCATTGCATCTGAAAATCGATTTACGGCAAATGGACCCGGGAACTGCAAATCTTATATCATTTTTTATTGAAAATATTTAAAATTAAGCAAATTAAAATTAATTTTATTAATTAATTTTATTTCATATCAGTTTCTAAATTAAAATATCTTTTCAACGAGGAATCAAAGAAAAAAATCGGATTAAAAATGGCAAAGTTACAGCATTAAAGATTATAACAGAATTCTCTCAAATGATGAATAAGAAAAAAATAATATTGTTGCAGATCGTTAAATCGTACCAGAAAAAATACCCATCATATGAAATCATGCTTAAATAAAATGTTGTGACTTTGCCATTTTTCATCCGATTTTTGTCTTTGATACCTCGTTATTTTCAATATAAACGGATATTTTGCCCTACAAGGTGCATTTTCCGTGATCCGATTGATTCCAAAATTCATATGTGTCATTTTCAGATGTAATGGAACGATTTTATGCCCATCCATTTAAAGAAAATCACAAATCGTAAAATAAGGACCGCCCTAATGTATAATGAATTCCACCCGTCTATCATAGATCATTTTAAATATTGACAAGAATAATTATTAAAAATTTCCATGTGCATGTTGAATCTTTACACCCATTTAATTAAAAAGTAATCATAATAACATGAAAATCGTATAAAGCTTATATAGGCAATTCCACAGCACGTGTAACGTGCCTAACGAAAAGAGAATTTTTGGATAGTTAATAGCTCTGAATTCAAAAGAGCTGCAAAGCTCTTTGACCCTATTTTCGAAAGATTTTTTATACAGAATTTAAATGACGGATCAACCAGTTTGATGAGTATTCTAGGATAAAAGCTATGATTTATCCAGAAATTATTTTCATAATTGTTAAATATTTTGCAAAATGTATAAAAAAATCAAATTTCGAGGATTTTGAATAATTAATAACTTTTGACCGAATAAATATTATATAATAACTAATAAATATATTATAATAATAACCGAATGAAGTGCAAGAATTTTTGAACCTGTTTTGGAAAGAATTTTTATACAGAATTTAAGCGACGGATCAACCAACCTGGTGACTTCTCATGGATAAAAGTTATTAACAATAGTTAGGCACGTTACAGGTTTTCCGTTTTGCTGTGGAATTTGCCCATATACAATTTTATATTTATAATAGTAAAATATAACTCAGTTATTTTGATTGCTTGCTATAAGAAATATATAATTTTCTGAATTGATGATTTTCAGTTTGAAACAAAACAAAAACAAACAAAAAAAAAATAGTAAATAAAATTTTTGCATAAATTTCCATTTCTCCCATCATCATTTAGTTAAATTAGCAACATTAATTATGGTTTATCTTTTTATTTTATTTTTTTGTGTCTAATTAATGACATGCGAACTTAGCAATTAATCATAATTGATATTTGAAAGAAATAATTCATACTGAGGAAAAACATAAATTTTCTTTCATTTTTCCACAAGCAACAATGCAATAAGTATAAGTACATTTAGCATAGAAATTTAAAAATACTTAATCTGCATTTAAAAATATGATTTATGCAATTTTTCTTTATTATGGATACTTCCTGATGGTAGTGTTTGAAAAATCTATTTTCCTCATATAAGGTATTTTTTTCTTTCCCTTTTTTTTACTCTCTATTTGAGGTCTATTATTTTTGCTTTCAAATCAGTTTAGCGTTCATTCGATCAGAAAACGGATGTTAATTCATTCTTTCATTGGTTATAAAAACCATGCGTACGTCCGAATACAAACAATACACATTCTAATAAATTAATTTTCTATTTTTCATCAGCATCATTAACTAAAATGTTTCAAATATATTTTCGGTTTTTGTTATAGAAAATAAATACATGAAGAGAATATCAAATTCGTATTCTTTCCTTATCAAGTCATCTATTGTGATACTGGTTTCTGGTATTACAAAAATATTGCTTAATAACGCCGTATATATAAGCTTATGTTCTTTGGATAGAAAAAGTGTTTATATTATGTTAGGACATCACTTCGTACGTGATTAATGAAAATAACCTAAACTAAATTCGGTGCTTATCAATTATATTGAATAAAGCTTTTCATGATATTATTTTTTGTTGTTGTTGTGTTTTTTTGTTTTTTTGTTTTTTTGCTTAGTAATTTCCACTTTATATCATCTTTGGCTTAAGGTCTCTCTTAGCTAATAAAAACGATGAATTTCTAAATGGCAATACAGTATGCTAAAATGAAATCTCAAACATATAACATGTATCAGTGCCATTAAAAAAATGTCCAAATTTTTACAAAATTCTTTATGTAGAATTATAGGTTAATAAATCAAATTCACATCATAATTCTGTTTAAATGAAACAGAGCAAATAACGGTCGAAAAGTGCACAAGTTAAAATTGTTAAGTTGTACATATAATTGAAGAAAACACGGCTTCGCCTTTATTAAATTTAACATGTCATTTGAAATTAAAAGTGTCTAACTTCTTTTTTTGACGTACTTACCTATAATTTAAATCTGATCCATTTGGTTGGTTATTAATTGAATAACAATTATTTACTTGAATAAATAATGCTATTATTATGAAAAAATATATGAAAAAATATTATATAATAAATTGGAATATTCTATCCGACATTATACTATTATCGTTCAACTTTCACTGTAGCTTTTTCCATATTTTTCTTTCCTCTATTGGATTATACTTTACTTATACTTAATTCATATTGAAAAATTGTCCTACATATATAATTTTCAATGACATCTTATTCACAATATGCCATATTATATAACAAAGTTATTTAAAGTATTTATCCACCACCATCGACAAATAGAAATTTCATAACCATATATAAAAGATTTTTTTTTTTATCTTATATACAATGGGATGCATAATGTGAAGATTATTTTAAAAGCAGAGCTTTTTAACCGCACATCGACATTTTGTTTGCTTTTGCCTTATAATAGAAATTTCACGTATGCTGAAAATTACAATATAAATTATATAACATGGAACAGATATTAATTAATGGTGAAAAAATAAACAAATAAATTTTTATTTGAGGCATCATCACTTTTTTTGTTGTTTTAAAGTAATTTTATGATATATTTTTTTTTGTCTAGAAAACAAAAATAATATATAATGTGGCACAATTTCTAATGAGATTTTTAAGAACTATAAAAGTACGAAATAGCAAAAATTGTTTTCTAGTTTTCTTAAATCGTTTTAAAATCATAACATTTTCGTTTCTAATAATTCTGTACTGTTTGCGGTGAATTAGCAATATTTACTGCTTATGCATGTACTGGTAAATAGTGTCCCACACTTTGCCTTTAGACTTCCTATTCATATTTAAACTGCATACCACTAATCACAAACAATTATGAACGAAATATACGTATTTTCTTTATGAATCATTTTCCCGGAAAGATTATATTGAACAGAAACTTTGTCAGGCGTAAGCATTTAATATAATATTGATATAGCAAATAATAGAAATGTAAAGCAAACCAAATATGTATTTATATTTTATATTAATGTTTGCAATTTGTCGATTTGAATATTAAAGTATCAAAGTTTGCAACACCGGATGATCCCTATAGAAAGAAAGATTTTTGATTTTGTGATATTTACTGAAACAGACCGTAATAAATGGTCTATTGGAGTGGTCCGTAATAATTTTAAATTTGTTTCTTCATCCATTATTTATTTAATGACGAACCGACTTGTTGATATCGTTATTTTAAAAAGGGAGAATGCTTTTTAGTGTTATTTAAGAAAATTATTGAACGTAACGTAAGCCATTGCTTGAATTACTTTACATATTTATGTATTGAATTTAAAAAGAAATTGATGTTATTAAGGAATTTATGAATAATAACGAATAAACACGAATATTGGTGAACGTTTGTTTAAAACATTAAATATTATAAAACGAATTCCTTTTGACTAAGTGTTGGTACGAATGAAAATGTTATAAACTAATAATCAATTGTAAGTGAACGATGAGTTTCTCGATAATTTGTTCGATTGGCCGAGTTATTACGTTCACGAGAATAATATTTATTACAGTACGACATTATTATAGCATTTGTTAAATATCATCATTATATTAAACATTCCAAGAATAATCCTATCAAATTTCATTTAAATAATATTTGAAATGTTCTATTTTATTCATATTAAATTGAAACTACTTATCTAAATTGATGCAGGCCAACAGCTCAAAGATTATGTGTTCGTGATATACGATTTAATTAAAATTAAATATTCTAATTCGCTGAACCGGCTTGTATTGTGAGACTAAGAAATTCATGTAGACGTTTTTAAGAGCTACTTATTTTCACACTGCACAAATTATTTTAATTTTGTTATTGTAACTACAAAGTAATAAAAGAAAATGGCATATCAAACCAATTAATTATTATTAATATTTTTAAGATATCTGCTAAATATTTTGTATTGATGACGTCAGATTAATTTATATACTCGTATAAGCAATTAAAATGCAATAGAATCGAGCGTGAAACGTAAAATTAAATTAAAAAAAAATTAGATTTTTAACTGTTTTGAGCTTGACCTAACATTTTAGAAATACAAAAAAAACCACAAAAATATTAAATGCATGGTATGTACTGGTAATACAATATAAAATACAAAAATTTAACCTAGATACTTACACACATACGTGCACACAGGGGGGGGAGCGTAGGTGTTACCCCCCTGAGATTTGAAAAAAATATTACCCTATGTCGATTTTGCCGAAAATAGTATCGTTTTAAAATTTTTGAACAGAAAATAGAATGTTTTTTAAGTTTCAGAGAGTTACCGTACCTCGATTTTGAAGAAAATAGTATACAGCTTTTGTAGGTTTGAAAAAATGACCGTACCTCGATGTCCAAAATACGATTTGCATACAGCGCGGTTTTTTTCGCAGTTTTTTTCGCGGTATTTGAAGACTTCCGACCGTTTTTTTTTTGCTCTCAACTTTATTTTGAGTGCCAGTGTCGATGGTGGTTGAAGACTGAATTTCATACCTTTTATTTTCAAATCAACAAAATCCATTATAGTCAAAATTTAAATTTGTATTCAAGATTATGAGTTATTCCAAAGTATACGCACTATAGTCTGTGCCCTAGTATAAAAAGGTCATACAGTTTTAAATAAATATTGAAACAGTTTGCATTTCTGATTTAAAATTCAATATAAAACATTTCAAAAATTAATAGAATTTTAAAATCGGTTTAAAAAAAGAAAATTCCATTTTTTTTTGTGCGGTCGCCCATCCAAGTACTAATCAGATTTTTTGCAATTTTTATGTAAACTAACGCATACAAAAAAATACATAAGAAATAAAGTGTTCCGATCATAATACCAAATAATTTAAAACAATTTTAAAATTGATTTTTTTTTTTAAATTTGAAACTGAAAATTTCATTTCAAAAATTGACACATTAATTTGCACATACAAAAGTTTAAATTCATGATATCGACAGAACAAAACATCAGAAGGTTTTTGCGTATTTTAATTTAGGAATATTATCCAACTTTGTTGTTGGTTTATATCAGAGCTGGCATATTTAACGTCTTTTTCGTTTTTGGCAAAATAGATGTTATCTTATGTTTACCGTTTATTTTTGTCAAAAATATTAAGTTAAATTCAATTTTATTTTGTTATATTTATTTTTTTCAGATAGCGTACGTAGTTCTTCGTAAATATTAGTTACTATTACACACATTACTACATTATATGATTTTTAAAGTTAAGTAATATAACATTAATGGTTAACAAAACATATATCTAATTATCTTTACACAATAGATAATAGAATAATTACATGATAATATTATGACGATATTACTTTTTGTTTATAGAGTACAGGCTACTGGCCAATATTATTTAATAAATACATTATTATATTATTATACAATATGCAGTTTTTTCAAAAAATTTAGCTTACAACCTAATTCTCGCAATTGAATTTCTGTAAAGACAGCCCGCCAAGGTGTAGAGACTGTGGTTTGGAATTAAATCGGGGTTGCAGTCATTAGAGTCAAGCTAATGGAGGCTATTGGTGATATTTTACTATGAGTTTTATATTACTATTTTACGACCACTAACTTAAAATAGTTTTAATGTTTCTTTAGAGAAAATGAATTATATGTTGTGTTAAGTTCAATGCATATTGTACAGTTACCCTCAGTGAAAAATCTCCTATCTACGTTTTACTTCATATTTAAAAAAAAAAAAAATGAAGTATAGAGTTCGTGCTATTTGTTCGCTTTAATTTTGCTATTCTTACTTCTAGACTCTTGCAGAAAAGTATAGCACATACATACATAGTGGGGTGAATTAGGGTCATTTAAATCAAATGGGGATAGTTTGCAGAGGTCTAGGTCATTTGCTTCTGGACAAATTTTCATGTTTTGACCCTTAATAAGTAAGAGAAGCGCGTGTTTGAAGTTTATATTGAAAAATTTTCCAAATTAAAAATTGTGTGACAAATACTATTCTCGTTCTTAATCAAACAATTAAAGTAATTATATTATTTAGACGATAAAATGAAACTAGGATTTATTATTTTTCCTTGTTTAATTCTGTGAAATTAATGCTCGCAAAAATTTTGCGTCAATCTTATTTGTAGCTTGTTTTATTAAAACTGAGATAAGGTTGCCATTTTGATGTGAATGATGTCTTCAACGAAATGGCATAGCTCTATCAATTTAGATAAAAAATTCAGACAGGAGATTTTTCACCGATGGTAATGATATGTAAAGTATAATAAAATAATATGTATTTTGGATAATTTCTTTGACACTAAAAATTTTGAAAGTATGGATTGGAAAATACATGATATTTTCGAATAAGGCCTATATTTTTAAAGATATTATTCTTTAAAAGAGTCTTTACTTTATTGAAAAGTATAATTTCAAAGTACCTATAAAATATTTAAATATTTTGTTTTATCGAATGGCCAAACCGAATGGTTCAATATATAACCCAAAAAATATGAATTGCCGTAGGGAATATAAAAGAAATTATAGCTTTATTATATTAAATCGAAACAATAATAACCAGGGCATCGAATCGGAAGCATTTTGATTCCGGTTTTACTCCTGGTTCATACAATTTTTTGTTTTGTTCCGGTTCGGGGTCCTTCCAGAAAACGGGCTCAAACCCGCAATTTTATTCATTTTTCTTTTTATTTTTTTTAATAAGAAGAAAAGAAAACAATACTACGTACCTTTCATTAAAATAAATATTTGTTTTTTGTAAGTATTTCTATATTTAAATTGAAGACTTCGATAAAAATATATCGAATGAAAAAAACAAACAAATTATTTCTTTAACATTAATAGAATAGAAAAAAATAATAAATAAAGTGTGATATGATTTAATCGCTTCAATTAAGTTATTTTAGCACTCATATATATAAGCAAATTGTGCGAGTAATCAAAATGATGACGATAGCAATTAGAAGAGAGGATATAGCTTTATATTTAAAAAGCATCACATTTAAATCAATGACCGCTTTCAAAACATAATACATATAATTCAAACCGAGATACTAGCAATATTAAATATAGATTATTTTCCAATGAACTGAAATTTATGTTACGATAAACAATGAATGTTTTTTTTTAAAACGTATTTTGTTTTAACTTTGTAGTCGACAAACAAATTTTTAAAACCGGAAACCGTGTTTTTATTGATTCTTAAAACCGGTTCGAAAACCTAGTTCGCTAGAGAAATTTGTATTCTTTGGTTCGGTTAAGATTCAGCTCCAGCCAAAAAAAAAAAAGCTTTCCTGTTCCGGGTTCGGTCCGATGCCCTGATAATAATAAAAGGTTTAACCACATATATTTGGATAAAACTTTTTGCTGATTTTTTTTTTATTGTTTTGTTTCTTAATTTAAAATTTAGTTAAATTGATGCTTCGACGAATAATTTTATAAAATACTTTGTTTAATTTCACCACAAATTAAGCAAATAGATATTATTACAACCATTTCCATAAAAAGTATCATTGCATTCGTAGGTATATTATTCATAATCCGCACACATAAAACATATGCCACACAGTGAACATGTATTAAAATACTTGAATGATATTATCAAATCAAAACAATATTTTATAAAATTAGCATAAGTAAATTGTAAAACTTTACACATTTTACCTACTTAAAATGCTGCCTATATTAAAATTCAAGATTAGAATATAATATGTGTGTCAAATTATGTGAGACATACTAAGTTTATATGTTAGCATAAAATATAATATTGTTTGGTTTATAGTATTATGAGGCTTAAAAATAAAACGTAAAATACCTCATGTATTATATTTTTCTTTTATATCTTTGTCACGGATATTATTCAATGCTATATGTTTTAATTCTAATGTGTGACATTTCTCTTGCTATGAGATTACAATAATATTTTTGGTTTTTGTATAGCTATAAAATGGTTGGTTTTTGCTTAATAATAATGTAATAATAGGAAAATTATTTAAATTCAATTTGTTGAAAACCGAGTAAATTAAAAAACATTTCAGATGGATTAACCTTTATTAACTTTAAAATTAGGAATTTGTAATAATCTAAATAGAATTCATAAGTGAGAACTACACAAATTTTTAGTGAATTCCATTTTCGGAAATGTGACAACTTAATAAATCAATGTCCAATTGATGTACTTCGACAGCTCTTTACAGCTATATATAATTAATCATAATTGTTAAACGCATGATCAATCATAGCTAAATTAGAATTAGATTAATTTCAGATAAATAACATTTAATTATTTTCTATAAATTATGGAAATTCGTTTTCTATTTGTTGTATTAGACAAAATAATTTTTCTTTTTCGCTAATAAACGTATCAAACAACTAAATAAAATAATTAAAAAAAATCAAAAAAAAAAAACAATTTATCAAATCATATGTTGATTTACATTCCATTTAAATAAGTGTGTAATATGTCAAAAAGATGTTAAAATTAATTAACTACTGTGTCGTTGTAGAATATAAATATCGTGTGGTATGAAATATTCGTAAATTCAATAATCAAATACACTGAATAATATCAATTTATAGATTTATATTTGGATGAATCTATATCGAATGATATAAATACCTTTATATAAATAACACATCAGAGCTCATGGGATATATAGAGATTTAATAGAATTCCAGAATATAGTATACAACGGAGTCACATACTTTTGATTTTGTGTGCGTCGTATATCAATTTATACATATAGAGAGATGATATTATACAATATCCATAAAATGTACATCGTATTATTATTTCCTTTAATATTACATTTCTATATTGAATTTATATCATTATGTGTGAAAAAAAAAATAGAAATAGAAATAGAAATAACAATACATTGTAACACACAATATTCCTTATGCCTTTTTTTGCTTTTCACAATTTTCGTAAAGATATCCTAAATCGTTGTTTTGTTTGTCTCCGAAATAATTCTGTAATAAATCTATTTTTCTTTTTTCCTTCTTTTTGTTTTCTTACTGTATTTGTATGTGTGCCTTGTGCTCAGTTTAATCCTAAATATAAAGATAGTGAAAGTATACCTTAACGCTATAAGTAAAAGCCATTCTCTTTATGATATGTATATTATACGTTCATTCATTTATTAGGGACCTTATATTTTTATTTAAGTGGATTAATTATCTGTTTTAGGATAGATAAAGAATAAGAATGAGAATGCCTAGGTCGAATTTATTCTATAATAGAAGTTTATTTGACGAAGTTAATTAATTTCACATCTAAACATAATATATGTATAATTGTATAATAAACAAAAACATAATACTTCTGGTGTAAAAATATATGGTCACACGGTTTTTATAAATAGTCTGCGGATGGAATATGAAAATGATAATAGATGGTCGTATATATTGTTGAAACTGAAATTTATATGTATATGCTTGTATGAACGTTCAAACTAATTGGTAAAAACGTAGATGTTGTTTGAATTTTGTATACGCTATACGTATTTAATGAAAACATGCCGACAGATAGATAGATATATGTGCCATCAATCGTTTCTCTTTTGACGAGTTATTTGTAAACATTTGGATTTCTTTTTCATCAAAAAGCTGATTGCAAATTAATTCGTTCCTACATTGCAGATGTTGGAATTAATCGCAATATGCTATCGAGTAGAAATAATATAAAATAGTGACTAAATATACGAATTTTCAGATTTTTGTTATATCAAAAAAAGTTTTTATGCTACTATCTTTAAAAGTAATTAAAACATACCATTTTTTGTTGCCAGTTATAAAATTTAATAAGTACGAATTATAATAAATAAAATATTCACAAAAAATTAATTTGAAAAGTATGTGTTTTTTTTTATTTTAGTTTAAAAATAATATAAAATACTATAATATGATCCAAATAACAAACAACAAGAAGGTATTATTATTATTATTTTTTTTTTTTTCATTATGATTCGTATATTTTACTTACAAAATTATGTTTTAAATAATATAAATTCGACAGAATATGGTAGTTATCTCAAGGGATTCATTTTTTTTTTATATAATACCTAAGTCACAATTTTTGATGAAATCATCACAAAAAGCATTTTCTACTTTTATATTTGTTAATTATTATGCATATGATGTATTTTAGGTCTTGAAAATAATTTTAAGTTTCTGACACAATATTTCATAAATATTATATGTATGTACCTATATCGTAAATAATTAATCAATATTTTGTGGTGGCACTTATGATTATAGTTCTGAAAATATAGTTCTAATTGAAGGTTGTATCACGTATTCTATCATATGCTTTGAATTTTGATTAAAAACTCAAAAGTGGAGCATGGATCGTCATTTGTATATTCGTAGGTAGAAAAATTTTAAAAACTATTTATCATTATTTCTCTACAGTAATAACAAGAATTTTTTAATAAATGATCGGAATGGATCCAATTAATGAATAAAAAAAATTATTCATAAATTGATGTGGGACAATTGTGTCACAAACTGAATTCATAATCAAATAAGTAGTACTCTTTAATATTTTTTTTTATAGGTTTATTTTAATAAATTTTAAAATACGTTCGATATATAATCTAAACAATTAAAATTTTAACAGATATAGGAATAAGTAAATACGGTTTTATTTCAGGGCACGTATAAATTTTAAGAATTTAAACAGGGTAATATTTTTTCTATCAAAATTGTGTGACCCTTTATATTTAACTTTTGTTTTTGAGAAATTTGAAAAATATAATATATCGTAAATTTTTACTTCACCTTGGTCCAATATACAATAGATTCATTAAAGACGTCACGCCTTAAGAGGATTTTCTAAAATTTTGTTCTATGCAATATGTCTGTAAATATCAAACAAATAATAATTTTTCGCTGTTCTACCTCCACAATTAGTGGGTGTAAATGAAGGGATAGATTAACTCAACATTAAAGTACGCCTGATATTTACAGAGATATTGCATATAATAAAATTTTAGAAAATCCTCTTAATGCGTGACGTCTTTTATAAATACTTATAACAAAAGCCGCAATACATACTGAGGTTTTTTTTTCCGAATCCGCTGGATTCAATTGATTCGGTGGATTGATGGTCAATAAACCAAAAGATACGGAATATTTTTCTCTTGAAAATAAATATATATATATGTACATATATAATTTTTTTTTTCTCATTTAATAACGTTTTTACCAAAAATGTAGTTGTGTGTCTATTGGCAGCTTCTTTTTTTTTAAGCAGAAAATTTCCAAACAAAACCGCGACGTGTAAAAATTGTATTTTTGTAAACTGAAAAATGGTGCAATTTTGTCCAAATTCGAGGTAGGGTGATTTTTTCTTTAGAACATCTACAGCCCTCCCGATCCACAGTGGATGTATTGTAAAATGTAAACTATTTCGAATGGATTTCACAATAACATTATTATATTCTTCAAATTGTGAATTTTCTGCGCTAAATCCAAATAGATTTAACTACATATAAAACTTTTTCGGAAATATTTTTATTTTAAACAGACTATAATAAAATAAGCAAATACTCTTAATGTATTACGAATAATCTCCAATTACTATGTTTTCAATCCTTTTAATAACTCAGAGAATAAATAAATAGAAAAAGTTTTTCATCTGCAAAATCATATACAGAAAATGTTTCCATATTTATCAAATTGGCTTTAAGACGTAGAAAATTGCATTATTCAGCAGGTATCCATATCTATTACCTTGTTTGTAACCACTATACAAACAGCATAATTCATTCAGATAGTTTTACACACTTCAACCAATTTTGTTAGATTATTTCCTTTCATGTATCTTTGTGTAGCTATACTCACTGTATGGATCATTTCACGAACAACAACAAGAAGTATACATAATACTCGTACTATATAATAATAATCAGTTTTTTTTTATGCCTTTCTTTGAAAGCGTTAGTCTAGATGTAAAATGAAAATAAACATACTTACGTAGAAAATAAAAATTAAGAGTATGTTTTTTTTTTATTTGTTCAAAAAGAAAAAAAAAGAAGGAAGAAATACACAATTTTACATGTTCAATGTTGCTAAATTATTAAAGGGAATATCTCTCGTTTGTGGATTTTCTTGCTTCTGGCTCTTCTCTCGTTTCATGTTTTTATCAGTATTAACTTCTATAACAATATGTATTGTATAAATATGAAATTTCGATCCTAGCTCTTGGTTATTTGTATCTGTATTTTAATTTTCCTGTGTTCTTGTTTGCATTTTCCATATCGAACATGAAATTAGAAAATCTGTTTTATAACATAATAGTGAAACTATATATAGTATTATTATAACAGGAAAGAAAAAATGCATCAAGATATTCAAATAATATTTATTTTATTTATATCTTATTATCGAGTATTAAACATTCATTATAATAAAATTAAATAGAAATATGTATAATATGAATAAGGAACAATAATTTCAAGTGCCTACTTAAATTTATCTTTTAATGCACAATTATTAAATTATTACACATTATTTCTAATTTCTATTGACTTTAATTCATTTTTCTCGATGTTATATAGTATATATTTTCATTTCCGTTATAGATTTGAATGTTTGGTTGTTATTTTTACGTAGATTTTATCAATTGCTTATATTGTCACTATTGTATGTACTAAATAGATAATATGGTTATAAAAGAGTATATAAAATCTAAAATATTTGTATAGTAAATTCATGGTTTTCTTATACACGTAGACAAATCATTACTTATATATATTTGTTTGTCACATTTTATACCTTTAACGTAATATTCTCCTTTTCGTTCAGTGACGAGGAACAGCGGATTTAAAAATACATACTAGGGTGGTGGTTTTTTTTTAAAAAAAGTTTGAATATCATATTGCATAATTATTATTTATGTTTTTATGTAAAAATAAGGCAAGAAAAATACTATTGATAAGTATAAGGTTTTACTTGTCTCGCGCGAACCTTAAAGATTGAGAAGACCCTATTAAATGTATAAAACAGTCGTTTAGCCTATAATAAAAATTGCATTAATACATTTTCTGCATAATATACATTATATGATATACATAATATGCTTCCAAAAGTATACAATATCATGTTTTACCTTGTGAGAGATATGAAGTATATCTTACAATATACTTTTTCTAAGGAAAAAACAATGCTTTCAAAAGAATACATTTGTACCAAAATGTTCCACCCAAGGTATACTTTTTGTATACCTAAATTTATCACTAGGGTAGCAATGATTCGTAATGAATTTTGATAGGTGAGATATCATTTAGACTTTTCCCATAGGGTATCTAAAGTTTTCAACTTTATTTTTAGGATCTATTTTCACACATTAACTTGGCGAAGCTCAATCTAGTGTTTAACCGATACCGCATATCCAATTGATGGGCTATTTGAACGTCAATTACGCGTATTATTCTTATTTTAACGTATTTTTTATATGTGTTACTGAAGCACTCAGATAGATGCATTAATAATCCCTCGTGTTTAACATTATTATTATTATAAGCCTTTCCAATCTAAAATAAAAAAATTCAATATTATTCTTTGTCATTTATTTGTACATAAAATGCAAGCTTTTAAAAGTATGCAGCATGATATTCGATTTTTTATGAAAAAAATAAAAAATTAACACACCCTAATAAATTCACATTTATTTTATTGAAATAGAAACCTATTTTATTTTGTAGTAAATGTATTTTATACCAATTCCAAATCTATGCGTTTTTATTTTTTGTTTGGGTACAATAAGAATAGGTTATAGCTCTAGGGTTGAAGGTGTTAAATTTGAAAGTAACACCATTTGTAAAATGGTATACAGCAGCTTTCTTTTATTTATTTATTTATTTTTTTTTACTAAAGTGAATAAACCTAATCATAATAAAAATAAAAAGGAATAATGAGGCAAGACGAATGTAGAAATAAACAAATAAATAAATATATAAATAAATAAATAAATAAATAAATAAATAAATAAATAAATAAATGCGGTTGAAAGAGGTCGCTAAAGTAATAGAATAAATCACTTATACCCTTTGAGCAAAATGTTATTTAAAGCTTTTATCAATAGCATAGTGTACTATAAGAAACAATTGATATTTAAAAACCGTAGCAACCAAAACGAATACTATAAATGAACTGAATAAATGTTTGAGAAAAATTCATTTAAAATTATCAATTCTATAATATTATTATTGCTTACCATTGCGACCTACTAATTTGTCTCCGCAATCTCCTAATATGATATATAGTAAATCTGTTAAAAACATTTTGAAAATTTATTGAACATCAAAGAATTTTTACTTTAAATTTTTAATTTTTTAAAAAAAATCATAAAATATCTTTGCCATCAAATTTAAAAAAAAAAATGTTTGAAAATTTATTGAACATCAAAGAATTTTTACCAAAATTGCACAGATTCCCTTTACATGAGGATAATGCAGTTCTGTTTTACGCTTATAATCATTATTTTATTCTTTTTAAAATAAAACCTTTCACAGGAAAACTTAATACAGAAACTTTTTCATATTGCAGTATTGCAAATTAAAGTTTAAATATAAGAAAATAGTTTAAATTCATGCTAACTATTAACTAACATATAACTGAATGACAATAATATACCTAATGAAAAGGTACTGAAATTTTATTATAAATCTATAATTATTAAATATTAAATGACACATAATATTAATTAAATTTAAAACAATTTTTAAAATAACTTAAATCTCAAAAAGTTAACATAATATAAAGTGTTGCTGTGTTTATTAGCATTTTGTGCAATTAAGTTAATTATATTGAAGGTATCTGGCCTGGCAATAGATAAAATTAAAAATATCATACTTTTTATACAAGAAAATTATTCAATTTGATAAAATTTTAAGAAAGAAAAAAATGTTATCAACATTTAAAGTATGCAAAGTGAATAATTGGATGAATTCCGGTTAACTTAAAGGTGTATTTAAAAAAAAAGAAAAGGAAAAGAAGGAAAACCGTGCAAAAATATGATAATAACAAAGTCATATAAAAAAAACATATAGAATATTTTTCATTTTAATTCTTTTTATTTTTTTTGTGCTTGAGCAGAAAGTGTGTACTTCTCGTGTGTTCATTGGATCGTCTTTGTATATGTGTACATGTGTATACCGTTTTATGTGCGCTTTGCATAAAAAATACCCAACCATAACAAACAATATTTCGTTTATAATATGCAGCTTATGACGTTTAATTCACTTCTAATGTTCGACATAGTATTTGTATTTTTTCTATTTCTGGTTGGAGTCACATGCTTGGTGTATTATTTACCGCCATCCAAGAGCAATTCAACAAATTGCCGACATAATCACAGTAGTAACAGTCATCCGCATCATCACCATCATCATAATAATAATCATAAAAATAAATTTTTAAATTATCGTGCACATCGCGAATGTTGTACTAGTAATTTAAAAATAATATCAAATAATTGCGGTGGCAGTGTAGAATTATTTACACCAAAGTGTATTATTGATGTTGAGAAAAATTCATCAATATCGGCAACATCTTCATCACCACAGTGTTGTTATGTTAAAGCAAAGCAATGCGATGTAAAGGATAGCTCTGGACCAATACAGGATGTATAGAATTATGGTAATTTTTTTTTCTTTTAAATTTCCTGTAATTACAATTGTTGCATACACGGAAATATGAAAAAATAAATTAAAAAAAAAAACATTAAAGGAGAAAGCACACAATATAGAGATGCAACGGATTGCCTTTTTTGCACTCCGGCCCTAAAAAGTTCGGCCGAACCGAATATCAATCCGAATGAAACACGTGGCCAAATAATTAATATTAATATTCTCTATACTTCAGGCTGTAGTAATGTTTTTTTTTTGCAGTAATGATTGGGATTTCGCAGTACTGATTTGGAAATTTGCAGTAATGAAATACTGGATTTTCT
>JAABKK020008663.1:0-24279 GCA_011634745.2 Catotricha subobsoleta
ACCAATTCTGATTTTTCTGTCAACAGTAATCTGGAAAATTCGAACTTCGATTTTTTATTGCCACCCTAATATATATATATATATATAATATAATACAATACAAGATACATATTATGTAATTTATGTAACTACACACTATACACACATATTGTTCATACATATTACATATATGTCTATCTACTAGTGCTTTGGTCTATATGGTGACGAGGATAACGCAGAGAGAGAGCCGATTTCAGTTATAAATATATATCCTAAATGGTAGGTATTGGCGTATTATAGTTTTTGTTTGTTTGTGTTTTTTTTTTTTTGTTTTTGTGTCCCGGATGACCAATAAACTTTATATATACATAGATCCAAAATTCAAACATCATATAAACCAATAATAAAGTGCAATATTTGGGGTATACAAAACATGACCATTATAACGATTTGTCCACCAGTCAATTTTTTGGTTTATGATGTTTGTATTTATGCGATTAGTTGTTAGGTACATTTATTTGGTTTGAATATTATTGTGCTGCTGAGGGAATTTATTTGTTTTATGCGGTGGCAGCGGTTTTTTTTTTTTTTTTTTCAGTGAAAGTTTAATTTTGTTGATTGCAAGAAAAGATTATCGACTATAATAAATCACATTTTGGTTTTTCTTTTTTTTTTTTTTGTTTAGTTTTATTTTGATAAATGACTAATAATTTATGCTTTTGGAGATCTTTACATTTAAAAAGTTAATGAAAATGATTTCACTTTCTTTCTAAATGTCGTTATATATATATGACTAAAACATTCAGAAAAGCATAATAATTGAGCTTCACCAACAATGTCCATAATTGCTTAATACCATTAAGTAATAACAAAACCATATTACCAATTAAATGTAAAACCGTCCTCTAAAGCGACGAGAAAAAACTTTTTTGTAAAAACAAACTTTGTATTATACCAAAAGGTCACGTGCATCTCTATTTTCGTGAAGTTTTTTCTTATTTAAAAAAAAAAAAAAAAGTTTGGGCGCATAATAATTCACGTCCTCAAAGTTTGGTTTTGCTGGAACGGGTGGGTAAAATAAGAAGAATCTTACCGCGAATTGCAATATTAGGTTAATATAATATAAAATTACGGTGAATAATGGTATGAGTTTGAGCAGAGAATTGGGATTCGCCCAGTAGTAATTACCTCCAAAATATTTATTACATTGAAGGGAGAAAAAAGAAAATTTAACCATTAAATAATTAGTATAATACCAAAATTATTTTATACGCACAATATTTGGTACGTGTGTCTACAAATAGATGAAATTATATGTGAGCATATCGAAGCTATTTACAGTCGGTAGATAACAAGGCAATATTTTAAATGAAGTTTGGTTTATATTTTCTTCTTCATTTTTTTTTTATTATTTTGTATAAAATATCTATAGATTTGATTAAATTATTTCACATTAGTTTGAGACGCAGACAACTTTTTTGTGTGTTGTTTCAAATGTTAGTCATTGGTTTCTGTTTTTGTACCAGTAAAGTATAAAAGCGTCTTCCATCATCTTTTTTTTCTCATCTTATTTCAACTTCTTCTGATATAAATTTCGTATGTACTTAATAAAGGAGAAAAAAATGTTCTTCAATATATATAATTTTTTTTTTTTGGGGTTCTATAGCTGGATAATGTTACACACGGGACACATTTCGATGAAATATTTCTGTCACATACTTTGTGTCGGCTATATTATACATCTTATATAGAAATTATTATATACATATTTATTTATATATGGCCGCGCATTCTGTCTATATATTATTATTATATATAAGACATTTTGTATATTTATACAAAAGGGTGGGTAGCAAAAGAGCGGTAGATATATATCCGTATAAAACAAAAACGTTCGTGATATATTTTCCTTGTTTTTATCATTTTGGGACATCTCCAAAGCCTTAGGTTTTGATATTAAAACCTTTTCTTTTGTTTGTAATTATTATAGTTTCTATATATGTACAAATGAATAAACCATACAGCACCAACTTAGTACACAGCGTTATTGTTTTAAAGGTAAATATTGTATGGTTTTATGTTATTTCTATAAACTGACAACCTTAACTAAATCTATAGCATTTCTATGTATATATATATAGTATATTGTTTTGTAACTTTTAGTTTTGTTTTGCCTCTATATATGTTACATGTAAATGATTCTATTCGCATTTGTATAAATCATTTGGCATAAATACATAAATAGCTATTATATTTTATAAATTGTGAGTGTGTGTGCTGTGTGTGCACAAGAAAGAAGGAAACACTTTGAAATCGGAAACTCTATAATGTATTTATAGTTATTTTTTTCTTCTCTTGACGATGGTGTTCACCTTAAAAAACATGAAAAACATGAACATAATATTAAATGCATGGAAAGTTGAAGAAAAAAAAATAATAGACAAACATGTTACTTTATAAACAACAAAATTTACTTCTATGGAAATAGATTTTATGCATAGTACACAAAGCATATATAGAACATTTTTACTTGTAAGAAATATCAATGCCGATTTAAATTATTGTTTTTATGCGGAGAAGTGTATAGAGGAACAAAAAAAACACATTGAAACAAGGGATGATTGACTCCCCCTTTATGAATGGCTCTTTTTTTTCTCATATATGCTTCTTACACATAAATCATTTTAACAAAAGTTAAAAAGGAAGCCATTAAACACAATTATAATTTACAAAAAAAAAAAAAAAATGGAAAGCACATCATTAGTGGTTATTTTAATGGTATTTTAATAAGAGCAAAATAAATAGAAAGATGAAGAAAAAACTAACACGACATAAATTAAAAAAAAAAAAATATGTTGAAAATACAACTAACATAATAAATTAAGGTAAAAAGAGAAACGATTTTGGTGTAATATTTCTCATCAATTCTTATTTAAACAAATTTTATTCAAAAAATCAAGTTAAAAAATTGAGGGATGGTATAAAGTCTTATTTATTACAGTTCTTAACGTTCTTTTTTTAGGTATATATTTTCAGGACGAAATTATTGTAAATAAATTAGAAGAAACCATTTTATGAGAATTTATTGGTAAAGAAAATGTAATTTATACTCGGCGGATATAGTCAGGGATATGCTCAAAATACATTGAATATTGTGTGTTTTTATGATACATCGCCAAATCGATTTATTAATAAATGTAAGTAAATATTTACTTAAATTAAAAAAATTAAAAAATTAAAATATCAATATCAAAAATGCTTAAATTTAATTACCAAGCATTCATCAAATAAATAATGTTGTTGAGGGCATGTAAAATTTCTACTAAAATACCACTTAACAAAATATATAATTTAAATTTTTCCATCAGAATAAGAAGTGTTATTTTATGAAAAAGGAAATAAAAAATACAAATTTGCCAAAAATACAGTTTTAATAATAATAAATTTATTTTAAAAATTTCTAACACCCTTGGATATAAAAAAATTGTTTATTCCAATTAGATTTATAGGTATGTAAGTAAAATCTATTCATAGAATTCAATTAGACTCTAGTTACACCGTTTAATTATAATTGAACTTTAGAGCTACTATAAGTAATTCCCAACAACAGTTAAATTTTAAATTAAAAATTTATATTGTTTCCATAATCAACACAATATCACATCTGTGTATTGGAACAAACCTTGTCTAGTTGTATGCAAGTGCATATCTAATCTATTTTGTTACCCAACTATATATATAACATTTCATTTTGAATATAAATAAACGTACAGCTAAATAAATTTCACCGTAACTTTTATTATTACAACACACAAATAAAAATTCCTATGGGTCTACTAGTTTATTATTACTTTCTTTTCATCCACAACGCATAGTTAATAATATTATCATTTTCATTTGTATTTATTATAAATAGAAGATAGAATATTACCGGATGGTTTAAATGTTACAAATCATAAAAATTTGACATATTGAGTCATTTAAGCCATATGTAAGTCATAAACAATAAAAACATGGATACAGATGAACATTAAAAGATGTTGTCACACTCTGAACGAGAGTATAATAAAAATTAAAAAAAAAAAACACCGTTAAATTACTCGAGCCAAATTTTTATTGAACAAGAAATTCCATGACCGAAAATTATAATTAAAATTGAAAAACTTTACGACAATAAAATAGGATTTTATATCAATAACAGAATCGCACTTTTTCAATTTCAAAATCTACCGAGAAATTAAATTCTCTCTGGCAAGCCAGATCTCTTCGGTTTATTAAAATCAGATTACAAAATACATAAATATCAAAAGAACAAAAGTTTTTTTTACTTTCGTGTGTATTCTGTTCTGATGTATGCGCGCAAGCAGGTATTATGCGATATCAACATAGAAAAAAGAACTTTTTCATATAAATCTATGAGAGCCAAAGAAAAAAAAAAAATTATTACGAAAATAAACTATATTCAAACTTTTCGTAATTCGCTTGGGAAAAAGTCATTTATTACATAATATACAATGATATATACTGAATTCAGTAAGATATATCTATATAACGTTTAATTCTTATATGCATTGAAACTGGACTGAAATAACAGCTTTTCAAAAAATAAAAGTTTACCGAATTGTACATAAGGACAATGAAAATAAATGTATATGAGGCGGCAAAAGAAGAGAAAAAAAATTACATTATGTCTTTTATAAGTTTTTCTTTAAATATTTTTGAAAGAATTGTTTATGGCAGTAAATTAAAAAAAAAATGATCTACTTTATCTTTATCAATACAAAATAAATATTAAAGTGTGATCAGTATTTGCAAGAAAAATTATATTTATTAGGAAATTCCATTTTTTTCGACTTTGTTTTAGAAAAAATTAAATCAATAAGCTTTTTACTTACTGGAATATTTTGTGGGATTACTATTTTTATACTTATAGCTAGTATTAATGCATTAATGCATTGTAAGTTACATAATAATTAATTTCATTTGAAATGGTATTGTTTTGCATATTATATAAGCAATAGCGACAAAAATACCGCAATACAAAACTTTGCATTTCAGATTTTTCAAACATGCTATATAATTGTACAAGTACAAGTTAAGAAATAGCATCGCTCTATCTATATATATAGAAACTATAAAATGCAATAATCGCCAGCATTTCTATTTGATGTATAGAAAAACATATATGGAATTGTGGTTTGGTAAGAAGGATTTTCTTTTGTATTTCACCAGAACAATATAATACTTATATTCACAACGTAAATGTATAAACTTTAAAATACAGTTGAGAGCTCCATCGCATATATTTCTAAGCTACTTTGAATACATTTTAAGCCAAAAAGCCTTTGCTCAACTAAACTATAATAATACAATATATATATGTGAGCAAAAGAAGCAATAAAAAAAAAGCAACAACAAGAACGAAACAAAAAAAAAAAAAAAAAACGAAGAACCAGACAAAATATACCAAAATATATTTGTATACAAAAGACTTCTTAGTTTATAGCAAATATATACCGCAGCTTTAAGCATACATGAATTTTAAATGCGTTTATTGTGAATACGACTAAAGAAAAGTTTATGCATTGATGTGGCACTGAAAAATGCTTTTATGTACATTTCTACAGAATATCGTTTTTACATATTTTTAAAATATTTTTGTTTTGGAAGAGTTTTTTGACAGGAAGTATCAAATCTGGGCTGAATATAAGTTACTTATACAGAACGCAATATTTCTTAAAATTTGAATTCAAAATATAAAACAAAACTTCTATAAATACAAAACTTAAAATCTTTATTTCTGAATATTTTAAAGTTCCTACGCTTTATTAAACAAACTGTTTCAAGAAAAAAAGAAAAAAAAAATTATAATAAAAAAAAAAATGTTTTCTTATAAATTTCAATATAAACAAATCCATTAAACCAGTTTAAATCTCTTCATGCCTCGCACTTGCGGATTATTAATTGTTCAATAAAATATCAAGAGAGCAATTAAAACTGGAATTATATAATTAAAATCACACCCTTTTACCATCATAAGATTGTGGTGTGTCTGTTATATATTATATTGTATTTTGTTATAAGGATAGCATTTCTTCAAGTTCCTTTTATTTTTTCTTCCTCTTTTGGACGCAACATTCTATGAAAAACATACACAAAACTAATTTTAAGGACCCCTTTGTCTAATGTATTCACAACATAGACCCATAATTTCTACATTATTGCAATTAAATGAATAATAACGAAAAAGGGGTGACAAGTGAAATTTCGTTGATTATATTTAATAAAATATAACTCTTCACTTGTTATTTGATGGAAGCGAAATAAGTATTATATGCTTTCTTTTTTTTTATATAGAGTTTATTCTAATTATTTACTATTTCAGTGGGTTGGGTAAGTCTCATTTGAAAATTTAGATCTTTTGAAAACTATATTGGAGCATTCCATAGTTCATTGTAATTTATTAGCATTTTTTCATATGAGCTCAAAATAGTTAAGAAATAAACAGCTTTTTTTTTCGACCAATTCAGAGACAATAACAAAGGTGTAGGGAGATACAGAAGAAATCAACTATAAGATGAACAGTGGAACAATATTTCTCAATTCTTATTTATTTATTTTTATTTTATCAATAAATTAAGTACAGAGATGAAACTATTGCATTGCAAATGTAAATTAATTTTTAAATGTGCTATTTTATTATATTTACCTGCATTTTAGTATTTAGCGGTAGTAGCATTAAAATAAATGTTTATTTTTCGTTTAAACTACGTGTAATTCCTAATGACTTACTTATATGCTATAAATTACCACTCCAATTGCATTGATAGTTTGTCATGATAATATGTATAATAGATAATACCTTCTACATAGTTTTCTAAGAGTACCAACATAACAATTTCAATGATAGACACTTCGAAAAATAATGTACACGACAAAAATAGTCGAAACACAAAAATTAATAACGAAGATTTAACTGAAGAAAGGTGATGGATAATAAAAAGGTTACAAATTTCTAAAATGGAACATTACATATTTAAATATACACACAGATAATAATTTATACAGGGATATAACAAGTTAGGCCGACAACAAAAAACAAAAAAAAAACATAATAAATAAATCGACGAATAAAATGTTTATATCTCCCCATTTATTTGTCACTCAAACAGGAGTGAAAAAAGGTTTTATTATAAAATTTACGTAGCGAAATAAAACCCTTTAAATGGACGACACCATTTTAAATTTAAAGGGTGAATGCATATTATTATATTTCCTTCTTTTTTTTTATATATAGAAGATATATAAATAAATAAGTTTAAATGGTAGGTAGATTTCCACCAAATTTTTATGAAAGAAAATATGTACCTAATCGTGTAATGTTTATTATTAAAATATAACCGAAGAGAATTTCACTACAGCCAGCATTTCTTAACGCAACTTTACATTTCATAAATAGAATATTCATGATTTGAATTACGATTCATTTTATTATTATTAAAGTGCTTATTTTGTTTCTTGATGCTGATGGAACAATTTACTTGATTCGGTGCTTTAACAAAACTACGAAAACAAATAAAACGAAATAATATAACATAATTTAATAAGGAAAAATCACAATAGACAAACTTTTTACATCTTTGCATTTATATAAAAAAAAAAAAAAATCCAAATATACATGAATTAAACTTACAAAAGAATCTGAAAACTATTTGCTTATAAAAACTTACTTCAGATGGTTTGGTATCTAATCTATTTATAGTTTTTTCTGTATTTAATCAATGAGACTATCCAACTATAATACAAAGCTGATTGCCATATTCTTAATTCAATCATAAACCCATTCTGATAAACTAATAATTTCATATTATTTAATTATATTTTTCCATAATATCCATTATTTCTGTGCTCTTTATAATTTCGCTTATGGTTATATATGGTATAAGTATATAGAAATGAAAATTTAATTGTGATCATAAATTATATACACCGTTTGACATAAAGTACCTACTCTTTATAATTCACATCCCACTTAATTTTCAGAGATAATTTTACCTAATTTTCACCCTGTTTTAGTAATAAACTTTACTATTATGGAATCTATAGACCATGTATTATACGAAAAAGGAATGTTTTGTAAACTTCGCATATGCGTGCAGCGTGCGCCAAAAACATACCATAGACTTATTATATCATTTTAGAAAATATATATATATATATATAAGTACAGCAAAATATGGATAGAGCTAAAGCAATGGCACATATGTGAGATGACACATACCGTCGCCCTAGAAATACTTCATTCTGAAACGCAATAAAATCCCTACGAAAATACGTGACCTTTCTATTATATGATTATATAACAATATATAATATAGATATTTATGTAATATTATACACCGTGCGACAAACCAAACCACCACCCTGAATGAATATTTCGATTCCAGTGTGGTAGGAAGGTGGATGTACCGAAAATATACAATTATACATGTTGTGTTTGGAATTTCGAAAGTTTATCTCGCACACATATTTTATATAATATACATTTATTTTGTATGCGACATTGGATGGGCGCTTTACCAAATAGCCTCGAAATAGTTCATAAATGATGTGTCACTAAAGTAAAATGGATTTTGAGTGTGACGTGTTATGAGTATTTTATTGCAGATTTTCATTTTTTTTTTGTTTTTTTTTATGCGGTTTCATATTAAATTTTAAATCTTTATTTTCTTCGTGTATGCGAAACATATAGGAATTGAACGGGAGGAGGCATTGAGGTAATCTAAATCTAAAGGGCGCATATGATATTATATATTATATAAGAATATAGAAAAAAAAAGAAGCGAAACGTAATGCGAATTTGAAATGATTCTAACTGCATATATTGAAAATACGTTTAAGAATTCAGCTTAAAGGATCAATTTTTATCGAGATATATGCCTGCATTATTAATAACAAAATGGCAAATGCAATATTAAACTCCCTTTATTTTTTCACCGAGATCAAATAATACTTGTCCAGTATTATATATATAGCATTTCAGCTTACAGTGGCTTTCGGTTTTATTGCTGAAGAGAATATTGCTTGAAAACACTTTACTAAGCCTTTTAAATGGCTTCATACTTTATAAAACAATTCGAATTACGAAAGATTGAAATGATGCTTCGGGTCTAAGGCTATAAAGTTATAAAGTTATAAATAATGAAAAGGTCATCCAGATATTTACATATAATTATAAATTGGTATATTCTATATCTATCCATACCACATAAATATCTGATTCTAATGTAGAAATAAATCATGCACAAACATTCAACATATATAGTCAGTCACCAATATTATAATACATAAATTTATTACCATTTGACTTGACATTTTATTCCTGAAAATATTGCCAAAAATGTCCAAACCGAACATATATTTCTTCACCATATTTTTTAACATTCATTTATCCGATGAAAATATCTCAAAGACACTCTGAATGGAAATATTTTTAGATTATCTTGCAATATTATAATAAACATCTATCAAACCTTATGACCTCTAGACTCAACCGCAGTTTCAACAATAGGAATATGTACAAGTATTGCGTGTGGATTGTGGATATGGTCTATTTTCAAATATGATATAAAAAGGACAAGAAAAAAAGAAAAGCATTGCTTATGTACTGTAATTCTATATAAATATATAGGTTAGGTATCAAATAAAATATCCTTTATATCCTAAAAATATGAAATATTATAGTTCCATTTTCATATTACACAAATCTCGTATTTCACCAAATGAAATGTATATAAGAAGAGACGGAGGCAAATATAGTAGGTATTATAAGCCTCACGCGACTAATATATAGCCCAAATATATCATGACAACTAAAGCAATTTGGCACCAAAAAATTTTATGTATATTGAAATTCTCTATCTCTATTTGCATGTATAAGCATATAATGCGTTTGCATTATATATTAAATTTCTTTCTATTTTTTGAATAAAAATGTGCGCTTGGGCTGAACTGAAACTTATATATTATATTGTATATTGTGTATATTGTATATATTTCGCTCATATTCACATAATGATTCGTATATTAAAGAAATATATTCTGGTTTTATTTCATGTTTGTGTACACAAAAAAATAAATACAATATCAAAGAGCAATATATTTGATAATTATGACATATTTCTGGCTAAACTTTTACCGACTACATTGTAAAAGTTAAAATCATTGGCCATTATCTATATGTCGTTATGATGTTAGCCCATCATCCACTCTTATATTGTATATATAAATGTGAATATGGTGGTTATTATATATACGTACAACATACGTATACCGCGTATATATCTATAATATTTATACAGAAGTTTTTGAATTTTGAGTAAACAATAATACGCTTCATGATAGGTCACAAAGATAATAATATTATCATGAGAAAAACGTTTTTGATGTTGTACATTAATAAAATCTAAAATTTAATGTTTTCTGTATTATTGTTAAAGTTTTTATTTTTAGTATGCTCTAATAAAATAACTGTAAATATTGTTAGATACTTTGTTATATCTGATTCATAGAAATATTAAATAAATAATGTTTTCATTCATATTCGGAAAATGATATAGTTGTTAGTGGACCGTCCTGTACTTAAAGGTAGATAAAGATCTAGATTTTGTGTGAGTACTATTTTAAAAATATTTTGTTTCTATCAAACGTTAAATTCATTTTTCTCTTGAACATATTTGAAATAGATTCTTTATAAAGGTCAAAATTTTAGTTTTAACGAATATCTTAAAAAGTCTATTCAAGAAAGTATTTTTCTAGTATAGATTGATTTTATGTATCTCGATAAACCAATTTCTAGGATCAGATTCATGGATATGTGTGATGAGTACTTATTTAACTACATTCAAAACACAGATTTAGAAATTTTTACGAAAATTGCAATTATATTTTATCTAAAATGATATTCGGTAATAAGAATACTAAATATTATAAAACTAATAATTATTGAACTATCTCGAATTTTTCTAATACGTTCTTTACATGTGAAAAGTAATTAGTTACTAAATAACTACTAAATAAAGTAAAAGATAAAAATAAATAAATATCACTTGAACAGCCTGCTTAAACATAAAATATATCTTGCTTACAAAAAAAAAGGATCTCTATTCTAACTATGGTTTCCTTTTTCTAATATATATAAATAAAAGCACTAAACAAGGCACGAAATATCCGTTTGCTACGGCAAAACAGTATTTCTATTAATATGTTATTGAATATTAAGTTATTAAATAAATATAAATGTCATTTTGTATACAAAAAGAAACCATCAATTAGTAGATATAGCATTTTTTTTATTATTATTATTTATTTATTTTTTTTCGGATTTTTAAATACAGCTATAAAATTATGCAAATTAATCAGAAATATTTGACATAGAAAGAAAAAAAAAATATCAGAAAAATAAAGACATAATTCACAAATAAACCATACATAAAATTAACATAATCTTGGTGTTTGGTATTGGTTTGGTTTTGTATGCTATATATATAGAGAGAGAAAAATGAATACTATGAATAATACTCAACAAACACTTTAGATATAGAAATTGTTCGAAAAAAGAAAAAAAAAAGAATAAGAATGAACGAAAATAAAATTAAACAAACACACACAGCCCGAATTCAACTTTGGAACATAACAATATTCATAGGTGCTTAGGCCTAAATATTTATTCAAAAATATATATAATTTTATCTACATAAACATGGGGTGATAAAGAATGAAAATATTATTCATATAATTTTTTTTTCTTTCCTTTTTCGAAAATTTATTTCCTGTACTCATGACATATACCAATATAACTTAAACGAAAATGGTTGATACCAGGCACTTTTCTATTTTCATATTTCCATATACCAATTTCTCATTTATAACAAAAAAAAAACATATATATTTTCTTGCTATGCGTATCTATATATTCTTAAAAGGCTAGATTCCGATATAATATTTTATATAAAAACGCACGCAAACAAGATGAAAACAAAACCAACGAAAAAAAAAAAACTGTCTTTATAACTCAAAGAAAATTTGTACGGCTCATGGGACTAATATCAGGCGATACATCCCGGCATCCTTAACACACCAAACGATTTTATTTTTTTTAATTTATAATAACATTAAATGGAAACGGTGTGTCATCTCCCTGTTTTCTTTCTACATATTTTTTTTTTTTTTATGTTTAAATTTATATTTTCATTTTCCGCACGAAAATTATAATCAATTTTAAAATTAAATGTGAAAATATGTTTTTTTTCTTTCCACTTAAAATTTAAACAATTTCAATTTTTTTTTCCTCAATTTTATTTTGCGTTTGGGTCAAGTTTCGTAAATTGATATTAAAATAATAAAAAAAAAAAAAAAAATTTGAAGAACTGAAATATTTTATTTTACACATTCAACCATTCGCCATAATAGCTATTAAGTGGATTAAAGATTTTTAATAAAAATAAAAGCTCTTGTTTTACCGTTAACAAAATGAAATTACGTAATTTATATTTAAATATATTCACAAAAAAACATTACACTGAATCGGGCAAAGGCAAAAAATGCTTTTAGCATTGATTTCATTTCAAATTATTGATAGCAAACATATTTGAGTGGAGTAAACAAAAAAAACAAAACAAAAAAAAGGTTCCAGAATATTATGTATCGAAAATATATATATATTTATTTAAATCGCGCATAATATTACTATTAAATCCATTCAAAACATAAAATTGAATAATGTACTCACAGTTATGGTCCTATTTATAAAATATTATAAAAGAATAAAAATAGTCCGACACGAAATTGCATCCATTTCTTTCCATTAGTTTTTCTTTTCTATTTTTTTTTTTGCATATTCAACGCACATTTTATCATTCTCTCTGATTAGTCACAACTATCGTAATCGACATAGGTATTTGCTACCACCAATAAGGCACAGTTATTTAAATAAAATTAAAATTAAATTAAAAAATAAAGCACGTCGCTTCCTTGACTTGATTCTTTATATGCAAATACTTGTGTTATCCGTAAGAAGTTATTATTTCAACGAGATGGTAAGTACTCACCTAAAATTAGAGAAGAGAAAAAAAAATAAAAATAAAATTATTAAAATTATTAAATCATTTGGTTGTTAATAATCAAAAAAAAAAACACTCAATTAATATTCATTTTCATGCAACATAAGCCACAATTTTTCATTTTTGTTTCTATAATTTATATGCAGAAGCTTTATATCTGGCTAAATGCTGATGATGCTGCCTGCTGCATATAAATGTATATTAAAATTTCAAATGCTACACCACATTATAAGTACAAATACAAATACATATATAACAAAAAGCAATCAATATACCCAGTTTTAATGCGAGCGTTATCACATTATTCCATATTGAGTTATAAATTATGTTATTTTAAGTATGAAATAGGTGTTTATAGGAAATTATGTGTATATGTATGTATAGTATATGTTATATTATCGTTATACTATCAATATGAATTAAATGAAACTATAAGTCTATAACTATTAGGTCTTATATGTATGAATTAAAATCATAGTTAATATATATATAAATATATATTTATTACATACAACGTAAACAGATAAAAACAGTTTGTTTAATGACAGTTTACCTGAAACTATAGTTTTGAATAAGAGAAAATGTTTTGAAACTACAAAACTATGCAATTCATTGTCGTTTTCTTTCTGTTTTGTTTTTTTTTTATTAACACTTTAGTCAATGTGAACTGTTCAGATTTAAAAAATATACTGCTTTCACATTTCTTTAACAAGACACAGAGATCTATATATACAAATAGAAACTATTGGTCATACAAATATTAAAACATAAATTCATAACTTTCTCCAACCCTTATTGAGAATTTGCAATATTTATGCACATTTATATTTTTTTTAAACAATACGAGCACATAGAACACCTTTTCTACGCTTCTTCGTATTTTCTATTTGGACATTTTTTTTTTATTCTTTTTCCTTTCATTTTTGTTATTAGCGCGCATTTCAAATTTCTATTATTGTTTTTTTCTTCCTTTTTTTTTTTTTTGGCAAATATTTTATAATTTTCCAAACGATTTTTTTTTTGTGTTGTTTGTTTGTTTATTTTTTTTTATTGTGCTGCCTGGAAGTAAGGTACAATTTTTATCTCATAAAAAATAAAAACAGAAAGGTAACTTCTTTATGGTTTTTATGATAAGATTTTACCTAAACTACTTAATTTAATTTAAGAAGCATGAAAAAAATTAAAAACTGAAATAAACAAATCATAAAATATTTGTACTTACAATTTATACAATGACATATTTTCTAATTGTAAAATGTCATAAAAGTTTTTATGATATTTTTGCATACTGAACAATTTTTATGCAACTACCTACCTATACATAAACGAATAGGTAGTTTTATTTTGCAAAATGAAATATAAATGTAAAATTCATTTTCAAGTGTTTTTTTTTTTTATTTTCTTTCTTTTTTAAATGCGCAGAGTTTGTTTATTCTTCTAAAATCAAGAGCAAGAGCTATGTCTTATCTTCACTCATCAATTTTAAATATTTAATGCTTAATGATTAAAAAAAAAAAATCAACAAAAAAAAAAGTTACTAATTAAGATTGTGCTTCAACAACAATAATAAAAAGAAAAACGGTATCATTTAAACATATACAATATTTTAAAGATCATAAATTTTGTTGTATATAGCCTGAAAGAGAGTAGGTATACACAATATATCTACAACATATACACACCAGCAATAATATATCATTGAATAATAATAA
Organism: Catotricha subobsoleta; assembly: GCA_011634745.2. Lineage (NCBI taxonomy): Eukaryota > Metazoa > Arthropoda > Insecta > Diptera > Cecidomyiidae > Catotricha > Catotricha subobsoleta. Next base: position 14,813 of record JAABKK020008663.1, read on the forward strand.
TTTGCCAGACAATTCGCGCATTGCATGTTATAATTGGAGGCTATTCAAGTATTTATAATAATACCTTAAAGGTATTTATTAAAACATTATAAATGCATTTATTTTATAGCTAAAGCCATGGTAATTCAACCTTTATACACCTTCATGGTTTATAATAGGATGGGTATATGTATCTGGCCTGCCATTGCACGGCATGTGTATAATAATATGGAGTAACTATATTTATATGCTATAATATGTTTGTAATTATGTTTGCAGTTTTTATTTGTTTGTTTTTTTTCGTTTATTTGATTGTTTTGTTTCTGCACAGAACGAAAAAAAAAGGAAAGAATTGCAAACATTCAAAACGAATAAAAAATGAAAAAAAAAATATATAATTTTAAATTGCGGTGGTAAATCAGAATTGTTTTTTTTTTTTATTCAGACTTAAGTAAATGAGTTACAATATTTACTTTACACCCAGTAAAACAAAATATTATTGTCACGCATTTTTGAAGCATAAATGAAACTAAAAAGTAATCTTTATCGTTCTTACAGAGTCGTATTATACGAATCATATATTTACTAATAAAGCAACAGCACATTTACAAGACATCATGCAATGCAGTGTGTAATGTTTTTTTTTTTCTTTTTTTTTCTTCTTTTTATATATTTATTTTTTTTTAGAAGTTTTTATTTATTATACTCTTAATATTTAAGTTGCAGGTGTATTTTTAGAATATGTAAACATATTTCTACTCAGACTTAGGCTGGCGCGGTGGCGACATTCATAAAACAAAAAAAAATTAATGAAAACACATAGAAAACGAGTTTAGCTTTAAATTCAGCATCCGTTTTGTAAAGATCAAAAATTAACTATATATGTTTTTGAATCTTAATTGGTTTGGTGAGAAGACCTCCGAAGTTGCAAATTTCATTGCAATAAATGAATTATTAAAACAATTTCAATCTATGAAAATCTAAATCACGTTATTTCTAATAAATTTTGAACATAAAATATTACCGTCAACCTAAATTCACAAGGAAGTAAAAAAAAATCTTTTTTATTTTTTTTTTTATTTCGAAAAATGTTTAAATTTCATTCTTTCATTTTAGCTCAATTTAAATATGTAAAATCGTATATAAATGCAATTTTTCATCGAATGCAAAACCTTATATGAAAAGAACTGAAAAGAAATTCATGGCAAACAAAGAAATTTAAATGCACTCAGATTTTCATTAGATTAGGCACGTTTCTTATTTTAGAAAATTAATTTTATTAGCAAAAGCACCTGCTATCAAACATAAGAATTTCACATATTTTCCTTTATAAGCCCATAAATATTATAAAAATCAACAGTGAAAAAAAATAAATTATATTTTAAATAAAAAATGGCTGATTACCGCATATTATATTTATACAATTGCAACGAAAACCATGCACATATATATTTGTTCAGTTCAGCCATTCAAGAAAACTCTCTCTCGTTAAATATAAATCACTTATTACATATTTACGACTTTTGGTTTGCTAGGTGAGTAAAATGGTAGGTTTAAAAGCTTGCAATTGCAACTATGCCCCAGTATTCACTAACAAAATAAAGAAGAAAAAACGTCATCGCGAATATGTGGTGTGTGCATAAATGTTTTTTTTATTGCAGAGATATTTTATATATTAATATTATTAAATATACAAACTAAAAGGAGGTAAATTAATGCCATATTAAAAACTAAACTAAAAAAAAAAAATGTGTTTTTTTTCTCTTATTATACAAAAGGTTTCACAATAATAAAATATTTGTTTTAAAGTTACTTGTTTTTAGCCATTTAATTTATTCGCGTTCATTAAAAGCATAAATATAGCATGTAGTCAAGTTTTTATCAATAATACGAAATAGGCCTTATGTATTTTGTAATAATATAGAATATATATAACAAGATGTTTGTTATAGGTTCATATATGTTATGTATGCACTGCACTTCTATACATAAAATTATAATACAAGTTTCGAGTTCAACTATTTAAACGAACGTTAACGTTTGCTTGTTTTAGGTTGTTTTTTGTTTTTTTTGCTCTGATTGTATGCTGCTGTGTGTATAGAGTATGTGTTTATTCATATGAACATATGCAGCAAGACAGTTTTTTTCGTTAGTTTTTTTGTTTTTTGTTTGTTGGTTAACATATCTACTCGTTCAATTTATACATAATGCATGCACATGATATATTATATACATTTTTATATGTTATATGATACAAAACACATCATTAAGTATAAAAATTCTTAAAATGGAATTTTAAATCATTATACCCGGCATAAAAGCAACAAGAGTCAGTTTTTTTTTGTATTTTACTTTTTTGTGTTTCAACCTTTTCAGATGCAACTAAGTAAGTATATATATTGTATGGATGTGATGATGTTTAATATATAGTAAATATTCAGACGACAGTGATATACATAAATGATACCGCATATACTGTTCTACTGTTCTATCAGCCGTATTTATATATAGAAAAATAAAAATGTTTGTAGAAAAAAAAAAAAAATTCTTTCGCCTATGTACCGATATATCAACCTTCTAAATATGTTCCGACCAAATAGCAATGTATGCAATATTTGCAATAATCGTTTGCAGATTTTTGTTGCAGCAATTTCATCTCAGAAGTCAATGTACAAAATATAATATATTTTATAAATAGCTCTGGTTGCTATCTATTTATATCATTTAGGTTTCGATTTGTATAGGGGATGGCCGGTAGGCAGATTAAATATTTTGAAGATAATTCGAAAATAATAATTGTTTTTGAATTAAGATTCTGACGAATACTTGTCTATATATAAATATATATATAAATAAAACTATAGCACAAAATGAGAGTGCATTGAATATAATTTTAAATGAAATTGTGCTAATTAACAGCAAGGATATCGATGGAAGAGTAATAGAAATGCAACGTATTTCTAACTGATTTTTTTTTGTTAAATACTCGTTTACTTAAATGACGGTCACGAAAATAATTTCACGATTTTATATTGAGCACATTCATTATTCAGTTCCATTCGAACTTGATTCCAATTGAAACTTTTCTAATTTCCCATACAGAATACCACAATTGAAATGAATCCCTTATTTAGTTCTTAAGTTTTCGATTGACTCAAACCATACCGGGAGATTATTTAAAATAAAATGAACCATAATTTATCAAAGTACTCCAAACAGATTTTTTAACATAAATCTTTTATCGAAATTTCAAGTACCTAAATATATCTATTATTATTTTGCCCAACTAACAATGGTAGATATCCCAATGCCCAATACCCTAATGTCTCCTATTTCCGTTTAAGATGTTGTTGTTGTTGTTGTTGTTTTTTGTTTTTTGTTTTTTTATTGAATTAAACTTACATGTACATGAAACATTTCGATATTGGATATAAAGTACCTTATAAAGGTAAATATAAATGGAAAGAAAATCGTGTGCGCGAATAGAATATGTCGTGTGCATAATAAATCAAGTTTAGTTAGATAAATAAAAGGCATAGAAATGAATAAAATGTGCGCGCGGTTAACGTTTAAAATAGGTTTTAATAATATACAACTTTTTTTTTTTTATTTGCTTTAGTTTTTTTTTTTTTGCTATCTAATTAATAGGAAAATGTATGTTTAACATGCTGTTAACTGAACAGGTAAAAATAATATTATATTATATTTCATTCAGTTAATTTAATGATTACGTAAAAACGAATAGATCAAATTATATTCAATTTATAATTATGTCGTATAACGAAATAATATAATCTTTGTTTTTGATTAGGAAACATACATAGAGGTATCATAAATAATTGGTAACATAAAAATAGCTTAACATTTATTAAGATTATATTTCTATCCAATGCTCAAATATTGAATTATTAACGTTCACCGGTGTACATTGTTGTTTTTTTTTCTTTTTTCTTTTTTTTATACACCTTACAACAGCCAGAAAGTATTAGTTATTGCTTAAAAATATTTATAAAACCTTTAATACATTGTTTACACTTTCAATAAAGCCCATAAATTTCGATCCACACTTAAAACCAATAATATTTTTCTGTTCGCCAACAATATCCAGGCATCGTAGCAAGGTATAAAATAAATACACAAGAATAATATTAATAAAAAAAAAAATAAGAAAAAACCGTATAAATAAAAAAATTCACACATTGTTCAATTCAATTGTATACAATTTCTTTAAATATTATTATGTGCACTTTTTATCATTTATTTATTTTTCTTCTGTTTAATTTTTTATTTTCATTTTATTTATTTATACCCTTTTTTGTCGGACTGGTTTTATAATTGGTTTGTGAAACTGGAAAAATCGTTTTATATATACTCTTTTTTTGTTTGCAGTCAGTTTTACTTATACAATGTGTAGCAATCTCTGGTATATAGTTTTAGAAACATTGTATTGCACAAGCACAATAATATGCCTCGAAGAGACTGAAAGATGAGGGGAAAAAAAAAGGTAAAGCAAAAATAAAAGCACGCGTGTATTTCTTCTTTAACATTCAGGCAGGCAAAACCATTTTTTTTTTGTTTTTTTAAATCTTATTCTTCTTCTTGTAAAGGAGGACAAAAAAAATAATATTAGATCACATATAAAAGAGCTCGTATGGTCGCATAAAAATGTTTGTGGCACATTCGCAGATATGAAATAACAAAAAATAACAAAATAAATAAATGTAAGTAGAACAAATTGAAGGTAATTTTTATTGGACCATTATTATTATGTAGTTTTAAAAGAAATATATGGTTTTCGAATTATTTATTTTATTATTATCTTTAAATGGATTTGTTTTCGATATTAAATCGGACGATATGATTATGTAATTAGGTTTCTTTATAAATATATGGTTTACTTAATGAGATTCAGATTACAATTTAAAGGCGAATGAGTTTGTGAATAATTTACTAAAGTAAATTGAATACAATATTTATAGTGAAGCTGGGTAATCAATTCAAAAAGAAAAATCACTTAGTAATAAATAACAGCGGATTTTTTTTTATTTTTTATCTGTAGGTGAGACTCAAGTATGTTATTATTATTATTTTGATATTACACAGCAGTAGGTTCGCCAGGCATCATTAGTCAAATAGAAAATTTGTGATAGTGTGCAATGTTTCCTTTTAAGCATAATTCGGTTAAAGGAAATGTATGAAATGTATTATTGCGTAAATACTGAATGGGTTCAAATCGTAGTTCAAATATAGATATTCTCTAAATGTGTTTTTGATGGAATTTGCCATTTATATATGAATGATATTGCTAGTATAGTCATACGCGATACGAATTTGAATAGCTAACTACATATGGTATAAGTAATTTTTTTTTTCACATCAATACATTTACAAATACAAATATGCAATCTGATTGAGAATGGGGTGACATTTTTGTAAAAAAAACCTATTTATGATTATTTATTGTAAAAGATAATTTTGACACGAAACTTATAAGCAAATTCGTTTGATAATATAATCATTATAATGGAAATGTAACCAAAAAAAAAATTAATGACTAAACATTTTATTAATATTATTTTTTCTTTGAATACGAATTGAGATTTTTCATTTTAAAGTCTTAGAAATCATGAATATTTTATAAAAACAGCTTTAAAACTTTTCGTGAATATATATGCGACTAATTTGTTTTTAAAATTTTTGAACAAATATTTTGACTAACGAAATTATATTAGAAATATTTGCTTTAGCTATGTGTTAAGTTGATAAAATCAGACGAAAAATATATAATTTTTCGAAAAAAAAAAACATTTGATTTATTTCTCCATTAGGTGGATAGTGTACAAAATTATTGTTGAAACAGGTCTTATGGTGATTAATTTACTTATTTATTTATAATTTAATTAAGTATACAGAAGATTGTTAGAATATAAAATTTCTCTGATATATGTTGACTTTTTAGTCCAATTGCGTTGATTATGTTGTTAACAAAGAAAAAACCATCAAGCAAAGTCGGTATTCATCGGACATTTAAGAGAATTAAGAAACTTATTATCAGCTAGTAAGAAAATTAAAAATAAGTTTTAAATGTTGATGCTAATACAAAATTAATCAACTAGCTCACGCTACCAGGAATTAAAAGATTCAAATGAATATGGATGCTAATTAAACTTTCTTCTTGATGCGCCCAATTAATAAATAAATAATAATGTTATAAATAAATTATAATATTCTACTCGATAAATTATTCTATTCTTATGTCTTTATTCCAATGCAATTTCGAATTTACCAATAATTTAATAAATCCTATGGAACCTGTACAAGATACAAGTACATAAAATAGATTATATTGTTATATATTATACGTGCCAATGTAAAAAGGGATGCGCCCACAAATCGCGCTCAAATTAAATATTAACGACGCTCATAATTTTTATATATATATGTTTGTTTATTTAGCCGCGCAGCAGCTAATTGAAATCAAATATACCTTCGCCTATATTATTATATGTGTCTATCTTTAAAGTGTGGCTCACCATGGCATTCATAAATGTATAGCAAACTTATTGTATAAGTTAATAGTCGCTGGTACATTATATTGCAATAAAAAACGAAAAAAAAAAAGAAGAAAAATAAATAATAAAGACAAAAAAAAACAAATATGTTCAATATATTGCGACTAAAGCTATGCACACCGCGTTCAAATAATAAAACAATATAACATTATAATGATGATGATGATTGTAACAGATGATGCTTGAAAACGTCCATTTTATTTATTTATAAGCTCTAAAGGTATATATATATATATATTTTTTGTTTCTTCTCTTCTTCTTATTTTACTTCTTTCTTTCTTTATTTTAAAAAGCCGGTTGTTAATAATAATATAAAAATGGATCTCGGCACATCATTAAGGCATACCTTAAACTGTCCATGTGAAATAAATTATGGAGTCAAAACGTGATGCGAATGAGGAGAGAGAAGACAATGTTACCATCGATTGGAAGAACGAACAAAATAAAATAACAACAAGAAAACAGAAATGAGAAGAAAGAAAGAAAAAAAAAATCGCATGCATGATGATAAAATACCTTCTAAAAGAAGCTGCATGCGCGCTATATTTGAATGCATGTTACGAGAATAACCGGCTCTTGTAGTTACGTTTTTTTTTGTTTTTTTTTGTTTTAAATTTTATGTTATTTTATATTCCATGTTGATTGTATATTTTGTATTATTATTTATATATTATTATCAGAAAATGTTATGTTTTATTATATTATGGGTTTCTAGCTATAGATAAGTTGTACAGACAGTACATACACAGTTTCTACAATGTATTTTATATTATTAAATAAAGTACCTATCGGTAAAAAACCTCTAACATTTATAATATGGTAAAAGCGATGGAAAAGAAGAAAAAAAAAGAAAAACAGAACCAACAACAAAAATCTTTTCATTTAATTTATTGCCTTGCAATAATATACCTATTGGGTAAAGAAACGAATAACAAAGATACTCTTTCTTGGCTGTGTATGTAATACATTTAATTTTTTTTTATATAGAGTTTGTTTTCTTTTTCTTCGTTTAAATATACGCTGATCAAAATCAAGACAGTCACAGTTTTCAATGGATTATTTGTAGGTAGATTCGTTAGTAGGTTTGCACAATTGTTTCACAAACAGAGAGATGAATAATGAATTGATATTTAAATTAAATTTTCAATTCTCGATGATAATATCGTAAATAAATTGCAATAGTATTAATTAATAAGTTCATATAAATGTGATCGAAATAGTTTTTTTTATTTTTATTTTTTTTAAAAGTATTATTTATATCCTATAATAAGTTATAGTCTCTGTGTGTACTTTCAAATAATTAAATGAGAATAACAAATATCTATAGTTGTTTTGTTTTAATGCAAACTGCCTCAAACATTCTCATATATTATAATTTTATGTCAAATCGATTAATACAATTTAATATTTTTTTTTTAATGAATTCAGATATTGCATAGAATCATTTTAGAAATATAAAATTATGTGCTTATTGATCAAATACATTTAAAATATATTTAAATATGTGTACCAATTATAATAAGAAAGAATAAACTTTCTGATGACTATCATATATGAATTTTAATCGATTTTCCATATTGAAAATTATTGGCGTCTATTTTTTTCTTCGTTTTTTTTTTATGGAATATTAAACTAAACCGATATAAATCAAAACTAATTGCAATACCAACATTTATGGTTTTATGGATTGATATTTAAAATTCTCTTTGTTTAATTATAATGAGAAATACAAACTAAACTAACCATTTTATAATCCATACACGTCATACCGTATTATTAAACCCGATAATAATTTATTAATAAAAATATTATGCAAAGAACTTCGAATAGAATATAATTTCATGTACCGCTACGAACAAGTAAAGTAAAATCATCGCAATATTGATGATATAAAATGTGAATCTAATATATCTAGATCTAGAATGCTTTATTTATTTCAATAGTCAAGTATTTAATCTTTAATATCTTCTGATTTATAGATATTCAATAAAATAAATATTTCTTCTTCTGCTTCTATTATTACATATTATTATTTTTTTTTCTTTGTTCAGCATCAATGGCAATATCGTTCGTTATGTAATAAGACTTCAAAAACCGCCCCCCACACAATAACCATACATGAAAAATGTTTAAAAGGATTGTTTAAAAAACGCAAAGTTTGCGTTTTAAAATCAATTTAGAGATAAAAGGGATTTTGTTTTGTGAAATAAGTAGATGCCTTTATTCAGCATTTGGCAATATATTTATATTATATATATATTTTTTTTTTCTCTTTTTAATATGGGGTTAAATATATTGAATTGTGTATTTCGTAATATAAATTGAAAGGTATAAATATAATAATGTATAGGTTTTAACCATTTTATAGAACATTCGAACATTAGCATAATATGGTATTCTTTTTTCTACGATATTTGGTATATAAAGTAAAGTTTGTAATGTAAAAGCCGTGTGCCCACTTATCAATGCACCGTTTAAAGTATTTAAAATAGTCGTTAAAATGTAATATATATCTTTTATGGAAAGCCCAAAATAAAATATTGTTATGTGAAATAAAATAGATCTAATTTCTATTTCATTAATAATTCGGAGATTTAAACTAAATTATTTGAATTAAAATGGCTTGGCAATGAGAACAATATTGTTCGCATTATGTAGTATTGTACATTTCATTTATATATAACAAATTATTATATGCTAAATGCCTTTTTTTAAATCATGATTTTTGGTTATACTGAGGTTAAATTCAATTTAACTACATTTAGACGTGGCTAAATAATAAGTTTGGCTTCAATTTAGCAAAGAATTTAATCAATAAAATATATGAATTGAGAAACGGCCTCTAGGGAAGCTGTAGCGGATCCGAGTGTTTATGCTAATACTAAACTAAACAATCTACATTTATTTATAAGTTTG
>JAABKK020008674.1:0-24277 GCA_011634745.2 Catotricha subobsoleta
ATTTATGGTTTGGTTTGTTCTTTAACCGTTTGTGTAGGTATTAATGTGTTTATATAGTTCAAATTCGATTGTAATTAAGATAAATCTATTTTCGGTATTATCACTATTTATATTATTAGTGATGGGATGTGTATATATGATTGAGTATAATGTATATGTATTGGATTGTTTTATTTATTTCGTTTTGTTTTTGAGATTTGTGTGAAATATATATTACTGATTTTGATATTTTTATAATTTTGTTATAAAACCACATAATACGTAAAATTGATATAATCAAATATTTGTATAGATAGAATTTGGCATATAAATATAAAATTAAAATTTTGTAGGTTGCTGTAGAAATGTAGATAAAATAATTACAATTTGAATGGTTTTAAGAAAAAGAAAATAATAATTATATGAATACACCAGCGGCTATGAGACGAACTGAACCATTATGAATAAATATGTTTAGGCCTGAATAGAGAGTATTTTAATGAGAAATTAAATTCTTTTGAAATAATAATTTCAATATACATAATAATAACCAAATATTTAACAATTTATAAATTTCAAAATAATTAGTTCAATTTTACTTTAAAAGCTATTTTTCAGTTTGACGATCCGTAAAGAAAAAAAGGAAGGAAAAAATAAAAAGCTATACAGATATTTTCAAATGTCAATAAATTCTATAAAGCTTTTTTTATTAATAAAGGGTTTTAGGTTTGTATTTATTGGTTGTCCTTTTCATTCTTTCCATTTTAAATAAAGTGCCCAGAAAAATGAGGGTATAAGCCCAAAGGGCCAAAAATTATTGTTTGTCATTTTTTAACTTGATCAATTAATCATCTCTTATAAAAGTCGTAAGATTAAATTGTATATAAAAAAAAAACTAGTAAAGAAAAAAATAAGAAAAATGCCATTAATGGTTTCTCACCGGTTTTACTTTTTCTTGTATTAAGTTAACAGTATGTATAGAATATAAAATGTAAAATGTTTATATTCTGACAAAATAATAAAATCAACAAATAATTTTAAATAGCACAGATGCTTAATACCTAATCAATATTCAATACAAACAATAATGTGCATCTAGGAAATTTTATATTTTTAACATTATGGGTGTCAGTTTTTTCTTAGTTAATGGTTTAGTACACGACTATACACAGCAATTCATAATACAAAATTAATAACAAGAATTAAATTATATCTATACGAATTTTGGTCATCTTTCATCTAATAATCAAAATGAACGAGAAATTTTTTAATAACTTTAACAAAAGACAGATTCTTAAAGTTTTGATTTCTTTAAACTGTAAATCAATATCATTTATTGATAACTCCGAATTCTGCTTTCAATTTTTGTTGACTTATTATTTATTTTTCTGTTTTTTTCTTCTTTTGTTTTAAGTCAATGTTCTAAAGAACTAAATATTAAGTATTATATATGTCTCATTTTCTACAGAGATTATTAATTTATTGTTCCTTTGTGATACGAATAATGAATATTTAGAATAAAAATTGTTAAAGACAATACTTTTATATATAAATAAGTTATTTTACTAACTCTATTTTATATTTCATTTCATTTCATTTTAATTCTCCTTTTCTTTGTTTTTGTTTTGATTTTGATAAATTAATGGATTTGGTTGGGTTTATATAAGTTACTTATAAATTACAACACATAGAGTAGAGCGGAGGACACATTATGTATAAATAGTTTTAAATACAAATATAATAATTGGTACACATATTTGGTAATCTTAGTTAAGTGTGTAAGTAGTTATATGGTAATAAATGTATTTTATGAAAACCATTTATATTGATTTATTTATATTTATTTTGCTTGATCCTAATTGTATGTATGTATAAGTATATTGTATATTGTTTATGTTTTAACTTATATATAACTTATAAATAGAATTATGGTTTATAGATAGTATAATTTGTGCGTTTGTATTTTATTGATAAATATAGAATTTATATAATGCGAGTCATAAATCTATCATTGATCGTGTATACATAATAATTTATAAATTTTTTGTTTTCATTGCATTGCATTTAATTTAATTTTATTAGTTAATTTCATTTTTTCTAAAAAATTTTTTTTTTTTTAATACTTTATTGTTCTCTAAACTAGACACATCAATATATTTGTTTATTGTTATTAATTTTATTTATTAGGATAGAAAATATTGACATTGATATATTATTGTGATTTGTGATATGATGAATATTAAGACTATATTTGTAATATATTCATTAAAATAACTTATTGAAGTTGAATAAAATTACGCTTGTAATTATACACATATTTCATTATTAAGACAGAGAAAAATTTAATAATTGTTTATAAATGTTATGTTAAATAAAGTTTTATTGCATTGTTGACTTATCACATTAATTATTAGAATTAAATATGCTTTTTCGGTATTAAAAACATTTACGAATTTTAAATAAATCATAAATATGCTAAACCCTTTTTCTGTACAGAAACATAAGATAAGAATATTTACAATTTACTGGGACATTTTTTAAAATGCCTAGATACGGAAAATTATCCCACAAAATAAACAAATTATAATTACACAATTGATATTTATAAATATTTAACGGTTTCAGAACTTTTTCTTTAGCGTTTATTGTTGCGGGTATTATCATTGTATAAAATAATAGTATTTTAAATATTGTGATGTTAAAATTAGTGAGAAATTGTCTTGTTTACTAGCTTTTTATCTACTCTTCTACTGGTGTAACCTAGCAGATACTTCTATAATGATAATTCAACAATCAACATTCAGTTCATTAGATTTATCATTAATTTTACTTATATAAAATCACTTAGATTAATTCAGCTTATCAAAGATTCTGTTTTTGGCGAAATATTCACATTATCTTGCATTTATTGTTTATGCCTAATCCAAAATTAAAAAAATATCTCTTGAAGCAAAATGAAACAGAAAACATGTTATTGTTATTCTTAGTCATCAACATCATCATCATCATCATCATAAAGAATGAAATTACAAAAACAATAATATTATTTTACACAATGAACGCTTTTCATTAATTTTTACACATTTAATACGCTTTCGTATTATAAATAAATGTATATTTAACGATATTGAATAAACGATCCAACCAACCAACCAACCAACCGAACAAACCAAACATCTTTCTATAATACGCAACGGCATCATACCAAAAATTATGTATTATTTATGATAATGAAAAATAATATGTTTCTATTGGACTGGCCAAAATAGAAAACTAATTTTTTGTTTATTTTTTTTTCCTTTTGTTCATTTCCAAGGGCACGTATTAATTAAAATATTGCTAAATTATACGAAGCAAAATAATTTTTTTTTTTTTTTTATTACTATTATTGTGACTATACACGAGGCGAGTTATACAGAGGATGATGTCACACATCATCATGATTAATAATTTATATAGTACGATGTTGTGAAAATTATATTGTTCTATATATTATTATTAGGTGTTTTTGCAAACTACATACCGCTACCGCTCAAGTATTGAATATGGAAAATATTTTGAACAAAAGTCTTTATGGAATTTAACTATGAGGTGTTTACTGTCGAATTTAGAAAAAAATATTTTTATTTTTTTTTTAGTAAACATATTTACTCTTTTTTCATATGATTTTATTTGCATTATTTGTTTAAAAAAAAAAAAATAACTAATGGAAATATTTTCGAAAATATTTACTACTGAAACAATGAATGCTTTTCAGATATACTTGATTCCGATATACACAATTATTTATGTTTTGTAAGTTTAGCTGGAATCGTTTTTTCTTTGCCCGTGCAAAACTAATCATGATTAATGTGTTTTGTGCGTTTTAAGTAATTCGTGATCAATTCTTAAATTACAAATAAATAATTAAGACGAACGTAATTAATTTATTATTAAAATTTTAAAAGATATACCCTTAATGGGACTGAATGGTCGAATTCGATATTGAAAAATAGTTTTTTTTATATATAAAATGTGTATTATACTGAGTGATTTCAATGGACGTTTATTGCTTTCTAACTTCATCTTATATTTTCCCATTTATTAATATGAACTTCAAGAGTCCTTATATGTAATTATTATGTGACAAATTGAACCATAATCTTCTGCACTACATACAGTAAATATCGTTAATTATGTTATATATATTAAAAAGCATCCTTAGACAATTTTTCAAATTAATATCGTAAATATTTTTAATTATATTTTACAGTTTAAAAAAAGTTGTTTCAGATAACTTTTTCTAATTATTTTTTTGGATTATCTTAATCTATTTTTCATTTTATTAGAAAAAATTGGATATTATCACATTTATAATACATTTGAAAATGCATAAATTTGTATTAGATATAATAATTTTTATTATTTCTGAAAACTATCATCTATATTAATTTGTTTGTTTGTTTTTTCTTTTTTTCATTATCAATGTACTACAAATCTATTGGGTCAGCACAATTTTCAAATTGTGTTTATTTAATAATTATAAAGATTTACAAAACAACAATTGTTTTACAAACGTATTTTGTATACATAAAATCTAATAATCTATTTCTTATTTACTTTAAAATGCTCTAAAATTGTAAATTCACATATTTTGGTTTGATCATTTATTTATACTTTAATTTATTTATTACCTTTACATTTTTATTTTTTTTATTTTTTATTTTGAAATATTTTAATGCAGTCTAATCTTTATGTAAATAAACTTATTGCTGCATTCTAATTTATATATAAAGATATATATAAATATTTGTATTAAACAAGTTCACTCAATTTGATAAGAAATATTTGATTATCTTAGATTATGGATGGGATTTTTATTCGAAAGTTTATGAAACAAACCAATAAAAGAACATTCTTCCTACCAGATCTGTATACTTTATAATGTACCCAATAGAAGTATATGCAGGCGGACTCAGGTTAGGATTCCAAAAATTAGGAAGTTAGGAGAATAAATTTAGGAGAAGTTAGGAGTTTTCTTAGTGTTATTAAGGAAATTATGAAAAACCATTTAGGAAATTAGAAGATTTTTTATAGGAGAAATTAGTAGTTTTTTTAATAGTAAAATTCGTTTATTTTCCACTATAAAAATAGAAATTAGGAGAAAGAAAATTAGGAATTTAGGAGGAAAATTAGGAGGTTAGGAGGATTTTACGAAGAATTAGGAAAAGTTAGGAATGATTTCTTGCAAAATATTAATTATATGGTATATGTTTCGAAAAATTTCGAATAATATCGAATAACGCAAATAAAACAAATCGTACGTACGTAAATATGTATATTAAGTAATTTTGCATCATACAATTTCTCGTATATTTTTTAGATTCGAAAATTCCATCTTTAGATAAATTTATTGTGTCAAATAAACAACTGATTGAATATTCTAATAACGATTTTACCAAATAATATACCCAGCTAATATACTTACTAAATCGTCAAACAGATGAGTTAACAGATTTTGTGATAAACTTTTTCAATTATTGTAGCTTATTCATTTTTTCTACATCTATTAAGCGTAATATTTGTTTATATCTATTTTTCTTATTATTATTTAAAATTTTCTTTAAATTTTCAAAGAAATAAAAATGTTTTTATTTTTTTTGTAACAAAAAACGAGACATCAATTATTATTCCTTCTTAGGTGGGCGTACTTGATCACTTAGAAGAATTCGCTTTAGTTTAATGCTTATCGTTTAACTTCTCTTATTTATTATATTTTTAATGTAAAAGTAATTTCAGTTTTAATCCTCTGTTACAGTATTATGAATATTTTTCGCCTTAAAAGCATTTATTCTGTAAAATTAATATCAATATTTTGAAGTATAATATTGTAATATAATATCAATTTCTAAACGAAAAATATTTTAGAAAAAACAAAGCGAGAAAGAAATTATTGAAAAGTAAAGGATGGATCTCAGAAGTAACAGCAACGAACAACGAAAGTAAAAAAAAAAAAAAAACAGGTAAAAAAGAAAGAATGAATGAAATTTCCGTGTTCTTTGTTTATTTAATCTACACACAAAGCTAGGACTGGTTAGCCGTGCCGTTTTATAATCAATCAATCTATGTGGTGCTTATATACCTATACTTGATGCGAGAAATTATGTTTTGGTCGATTTGATGAAGGTTAGTGGCACAATGTATTATTGGTAATATCGAAGTAATAGTAGTATTATATCTTATTGTATTTTTACATCATTTATTTTATTATTATCTAGGAAATCGAATGAATACAACTTGTAGATTGGTTAAATTTAAAATTGATTATATAAATTCTTAATTATTATTGCATGCCAGTACTTGAAATTGCGACTAATAGAAAAAAGAGGTCTATATTTTTATTATTATTTTTTTTTTATCCATCCATCCATCATCGACTGCCACAAATAAATAAAAATAGAAATAAAATATTGTAGTGAACGTTTTTTTAATATTTTTCATTATATTAATTTAAATATAACTTATTATGCTATATATTTGGAAAATATATTTTCCATATTAGTTATCTTTACAATCAAAAATTTAAGTCTTCATTAATTTTCCAAATTTCCGAATTTCAATTTATGAATATTTTTGAATGACAATTATGTTTCACATCTACATAATCGATATATTAAAATATGCATATACAACATTCAAAAGGAAAAGGAAACGTCCACAATTCAATTTGAAAAAAAAAAAAGAAAAGAAAAACCGTTAAATTGATGAGTGTATATGTGTATTGATTGTGATAATTTTATATACTCGAAAATATATTATCGTATCTATCTGCACAATATTTATTATGAACAGGAAAATCGAACGAGATATAGTAAGAAATACGCGCAGTACCTACACTACTGTGTACGAAAAGTCTAATATTTACATAGAAACTCAATTTTGTTTTGCAAATAGCTTTTTATTCAATTTCCTCTATCGTTTTAAAAACGGGCCAACCATCCCCATATATATATACATATATATATATAAACATTATATGTATATGTATCCATATCCATCTCTGCATCCCATATACCATCTATCCCATCTTCTATATACAATACATAATAAATATAAAGTTTTTGATATCGCATTTTATGTCGAGTATAGTTTATAATAGAAGTGTTGTGGAGATATGTCTTTTTTATCTCTATGTATTTGTTTAAAAAAAAGAAAAAAAAGAAACTGGCTTGTTTGTTATAACCTATAATATTATTATTGTATAAGTGTTGTATTTTTTTATTTAGGAATATAAGTTTAAAACAAAAAAGCCCAACGATGAACAAATTTTCCTATCTTATTATTACACCTGGGGGTCCGTTTAAAAACGTTTTTGTTTCTTTCGTTTTCTTCTTTATTTTCTGAATGTGTATTTATTTCGCTTTTTTTTTATTTTTTTTTTGGTGGTATATGGTGCTTGTTGTTGTTGTTTTATTTTTATTTATTTAAAAAAAAAATATATATAATATGAAATGGAAAAACTTTCTCATTTTGTTGTGTGACATCGAAATTTATATGAAGTTTGTGTGTATAATATTTTCTTACAAAGAATAAGTAATAATTTAATAAATAAAACAAAAGACACCGAAAACTGTTATGCAGTTAGCAACTTTATCGGACTTTCGTTGGTATATTTTTTTAAAAAAAATATTTTTATAAAAAATGATTGCCATGTGTTTCGTGAAATTACATAATAGGTATGATGGTGATGATATTTTCATTTGTCTAATCATTTTGAATATTTAATTTATGTCTACAGTTATAAAAGTGGAGAAAAATAAAACTTTTCTTATTTTTTTTTTATTTTGGTCCTTTCTTTGCAGTATTTATATGCGCGCATTCACTTTATATTTTTTTACATTTGGCTGTGTACCATTTGCATCAACCTACAATAACAACAATAACAAAAGTGAAAACCTCTAGCCCTGGGAAGGAAGTTTATATCGGTCGTCGTTTTAGTTTTGAGAAATTCATACTTAAATATATATATACTATGAACCTCTCTCTACCTTTAGCATCATTCTTCATACAGCATAACAGTTATATAGAACCAGAATATTATAGGCCCTTTTATGTCAAAATAGAATTTAAGGGGGTTAATCCTTATTTAACTTCTGTGTTGTTGTTGTTCAGTTTAAGTTGGCGATATACGGATATACACAGTATTTTTTGTTGTTGATCTTTATTAACCATTTTTTTTCCATTTCTTCCCATTTTCCTTCATATTATACATAAATTACATATGACCTGACATTTTTGTTTTTTTTTTCCTTTTATATTTATTTATTTATTTATTTATTTTTTTTGAAATGTTGCGTGTCTGTTGTATAGCATATAATGTTATATATTATAATATCTATACGAGTATTATATTGGTACTCACAAAAAACATGCAAAAGTAAAGTAAGTATGGCAGTTTAAGTTGTTTTTTGAAATGAAATGAAAGTGTTGTCATAAAACCGGGATTAGATTTATACATCTTATTATAATGCCGAAATATGTATCGAAATATAAGTTATATATTTTTATATAAAATAATATATTTCGTGAGCAGTTAGATGTGTGTAATAGAATGGGCCATCGGCGCCCGCTGACAGAGCTATATTAACAAATTAATGGCATTAAACTCTTTAATTCAGCATACAAACAGCATTATTATATTTAATTTTCCATATGAATAGTGAATGAATAATGCAAAATCAACATATTTTAAAAACAAACGAATATTTTTAGGCCACATTATTTTTATTTTGAATTTGAATTGTTTATGAAAATGGACATCAATTCTTCTATTTTAAATTAAATTTGCAAGTCAAATATATGTTTCAAAAAGAATTCTAAAATTAATATACTATATTTTTGGCAATAAGGAAGAAAATGAACTGTAAATCACAATAACCGGTATAAACGATTAAAGAAATCTTGAACTAGATCTACTATATATAATAATCTGATGTCATATGTTCAGTTCAAGTGTATTGTATATTCAAAACATATTCGATTTAATATATCTTATAGTTGAAACATAGCTCTACAAAATACCACTTTCGTTCATCTTCTTTTTTCTTCAATTCTTCTATTGGCACTCACAAAGCCAAAAAGAAATGAAAATTTGCCATAAAGCGAAAACATAACAATATAATATTAAAAAAAAAAAGACCCAAAAAAATTTGAATACACTTCAAGTATAATGCTTTAATATATCATTTTGAAAAGAGAAAAAAAAAAATGCTATAAAAAGAAACCAATTAATAATGCTCGGCGCACCTGATGACGGCACAACAACCGTCCACTACAGTCCATATATACCATTTTTTTTCCTGTCTTATTAAAAATATAAAATAACAAAAGAGAGATGAATAATAATAAAAAAAAGAATACTGATGTAAAACCCCAACAAAAACTAAAATATTACATAATATTTAAAAGAATTAAAATAATAAATAATATCTGTGCAGAGTTCCTGGACCATAAGCGTGAGGTGGGGGAGAGATTATGGCGACATTACGTTGACACAACTTATACTTTATAATATGTATTTTTTATGTTCTTTTTTTTATTTTTATTTTCACAAAAATAGACGATAGCATTTCATGCAAATTAGTTGTGTAATATTTATAATATTAAATGCAATATAGCAAGAAGAACCAGAATGTAATGGAACATTAATCAAAGAAATAGCAGAAAGAATATTGCAATAAATAAGAACAGGTTGTCAGTATATGTTTGGCTGTATTATATTATTTTCTTTATAATTTTTTATTTTATATATTATTCTTATTTCATATAGGTATAATATAAATATATGTATTATTATTTTTTATTTTTTATTTTTTGGCAAACTCAAGGATAACATCTGTACGTATATAAATATTGTATACAATATTTCAAATAGAAACAAATTTCTTGAAAAGAATTCTTTTTTTGTTCTGGTTTTAAGTTTAGAAAAAAAAAATATAATACAAGAGAAAACAAACAAAAAAATATAATAAATAAATTTGAATTTTTGGTTGGATTTGGTTGCGAGATGCGGATTGAAAGATTCTCTATTTTTTATTGCTAATTTTTTTTTGTCTGCTAGTGTTACATCATTTGGATGATTAGGTCGTATATTATCAAGATCCAATTTTTTTTTTTGTTAGTAGTAACTCAGGAAGTTTATAAGATTATGCAATTTTCAATATTAAGTTAGCATTATAAATCATTCTGATTCTTTTATTTTAAGTGGTTTCATATATTATTGAAATGTGGTTTTTGACAACCTAATAATATGTTTAATATGACGTTTTTTTGCACCAGTGGAGATTTATTTATTTATTTGAAGAATATTAATAAAAACTGTATTTATTTATTTCAATACGTTGGTATAGTCAAATTGATTAGAAGTCGAATGTTTAATTCATCATTTATCTGTCATTTGAAACCGTAGAAAGAGTAAGAAACATAGAAGGGAGGTGTACTGCTCTAACTGGTGTCTATTTTGGCAATTGGCCAATTGCGCATATTTTAGTTCAGTGTGTAATAAAAAATTATTATAAATCAGCGCCGAATTTAAAATAATTATGTTGAAAATCGTTTAGTACTTTTTTATTGGGTTTTCCAATTATTTTTAATATGAAAATGTTTATATTTATTAAAATAAGTCTTTTAATTGTGAAAAATCTCAAAACTGCATAAGTGCGAGCAGTACACCTCCCTTCTATGTTTATTACTCTTTCTACGTTTGAAACAATACGGCACAGAGAGAGAGAGAGATTCATCATGCTAGAATAGAGTAAAAACTTAACCTATATAGTCGACAACCACTTAATAAGCTAGCTATTATCCAAATTTCAAAATGAAAGTAGACTTTAATATTCTATACAGAATTATTATGGGCTGTTATACATAAAATAAATACTGGCATCTGCCCACAAAATCAACATTAATTTGATTCCAATTCATTAACTTAATAAATTTGACATTGTATATGATCGTGATCAAATGTGGATAATAATTTTCAATGATATTACGAGAATTAAACACTCATTTTAAATGAAAAAAAATAATGATTTTGAACTTTATGTATTTTAAAGCAATAATATTTGCAAGTAATGGTCATCATAAAATTGAATTTTTACGATTGCCGATCTTTAAATTCTTTATAAATTGGTAAATCTAAACTTAATTTATGAGGGAAAAAAAACATATATTTATTTTTTATTGAAATATAATTCAGTAATAATTTTTTTTTTATAATTGAAATTACCATCATTTTAGAGTAAATTGAAAATTAATGCATATTTGGTGTTTTTGCAATATAAGTTTTATTATTTACTAATATAAACAAATTTCACAAAAATATGTTGCAATCATCACGCATTAATTAAGTATATAACTTTATGATAATTAAATAAAATTGTAGACAACCATTATAAGAAATAAATACAAAAGTAATAAATGCAAAGTTTCTGTTTTGTATCCGAGTTTTGTTATTGTTGTTGTTGTTTGTTGTCAATAGAATGCTTATATAATTTAATCGCTGATTTGTCGCAAAATATAAATTGTTTATTTTGCTTAAAAGGAAATGGTTATTAATCATTATTAATTTCATTTTTATAAACAAAAACGCGTAATACGAATAATTTTTTTGTTCATTAACTATACGAATAAGGATATGATATCAAGCACTAACTTTACATGGGTACTTTGTGCCGTCCATGATTTGTCACAGACGGATTTCAGTTTATCTAAGGGTGAATTCAATCCTAAATGATATATAATCGATTGGTATTTTTATCACATTTTATTCTTTCTTCAAAACATTTGCTGTTATATACATAAATAAGTTACTCACGTACATATAGAAAATATAAATATATAACAAAGT
Organism: Catotricha subobsoleta; assembly: GCA_011634745.2. Classification (NCBI taxonomy): domain Eukaryota; kingdom Metazoa; phylum Arthropoda; class Insecta; order Diptera; family Cecidomyiidae; genus Catotricha; species Catotricha subobsoleta. The sequence continues at coordinate 11,867 of JAABKK020008674.1, forward strand.
ACTTTGTGTAAAACTTTTATGATGGTTATAATTAATAAATTGGGTTTCTATACTTTTCTACTTATAAAACTTGTAGCTTGTACGAAAGAAGTACATGTATATCTATATACTATATAGTTTAGTTTAGTATATATATAATATATATGTATGTTTTTGTACATTTATCTAATTTATTGGTAGAACGGTGAAGCAAAAGTAGTACACAAATGTTTATATATGAATACAGGGTGTTTCATATTAAACTCCCAACATTTTTTTTTTTAAATTGTAGTGGAACAGATTTTGAAATCTATGGGTAAATTTACAAACATACAAATGGACAATATAAAGCCTGATATACCAACAAATTTTGTTAGGTTTATGGAATAAATGAGAATTTGTTCAGGTATAGGTTTCAAACATTTTTGATACTTAATTAAATAATTATTTTAACAGTTATCAAAGACTTTTTTATACATTATAACATATATATTTTCGTATACAATATACACGTGTTTTCGAGACAAAATATGTGTGAAATTAAATGAAGATATGCTCTAATTAAAAAAAATTAACGGTTAAATGTTGTACTTATTAAAAAAAAAAAAAATATTTTTATTGGTCCTCTAAAACTTTTCCATTGCCGTCAAAATCGTATGACTTTTATTTATATATAATAAAAAAGAATATACTAGGAATATGAACTGAACAACCCTCTACAGATATAAATAGTAGTACAGTAGGTAAAAGTATTATTATTATGCTTTAACTTTTTCAGTATAATTATTTCAGAAAAGTTTGTTTTCAAAATTAAATAATTTGTATATTTCATATAAATTTGAATAAGTTCTTTTAGCTCTAAACAGCTATAGTAATAATAATGATGCTGATGTTAGCATAATAATTTTTGAAGGTGAACTTTTTTTTCATGTTTTTTTTTTTTATTTATGCTTGTTGTTGCTGTAAGAATGGCTCATCTTCAGTATTTCAATATTATAACAATTTTTTAATATAATCACATGGTTAAGTTTTTCCATAAATTCACCAAAAACTGGACAATATCCCCCACTTCTTATAATTTTAAGAGCATAAAAAATTTGCTAAAATGTTAATAAGAAGAAAATCGATTTTATATTTATTTCTCTAAATATAATATAAACATTATTATTAAAATGGAGAAAATATGACTTTTAGAACTTTAATGTATAAACTGGATATTCTAACATTAATTTTTGGGACCAAAGACTGTCACTTTATAAATTAAATATAGTCAACTTCTGGCAATCATTTTCTCTCGTTTCCTTTTTTTCTGTATTTAACATTTTTTGAAATAATTTTAAGTGAATTAGTTGGTTTTTAGACACAAAAAGAAAATCCTTCATAGTTGTAGATTTTTGAGTTTTTTATTTTTTTTTAATTTTTTTAATTGAAACGTTTATGTTGACATAATATTATTATTAATTTTTTTGCGGCATCATCATAAGGTTAATGTACATTATAATTGTATATAAAATATCTCGTATTTATTGAAGTCTGCTTTTTTGAATGACTATATTTGTTGTTTTAATTAGAATTCAATGTATGGCTACTTTCAGCTAATAATTATCAAACTAGAAATATTAATATTTTTTTTTGTGATAATTGATTAATATCGTTTTAAATCGGATGGATTCGTTGATGGGTAAAACATTTTTTTTAAAATACCTTTTTAAGTTAATTGTCGAGTCGATACAGTAAATCTTTCTCTATATACCTCGCTTTGGCATGTCAATAGAAAATGTAACATAGTGATAGATGGTAGCTCGTTAAATTTGATATTTACTTTTACACAAAGATATCATAACTCATGCAACAAAAGACAACTCAATAGCTGAAAATTTTGCTGACGGTTTTGTAATGTCAATTTAGGATGCACACCTTTTTGAAAACGTGTATCATTGGCAGTTAAACAATTTCATATTTTATTTTATTTTTGTCAAAACACACTCAAAGAGATGATGCAGTTTACTAACAATGTTGATGCCAGAATTTTTAATTAATTTACCCACAACTAGGATTCATACAATTTTTAAAACGTGTATCATTGGCAGCTAAAAATTTCTTTATATATACAAATACATATTTTTAATTCTGACATAAATGACAATATTGATAATATAACATCTGTTTTTTTTTTTTTTTAAATAATGTTCGAATTATTCATTTCATCAAGCCGATATTCTAAATTTTTTTTATTTGCACGTTTATGTGTTTTAATATTTGCTATTTCTTGTTAAATGTGCATTGCTGATTGTTCGGTTTCATGTAAAAACAGCAATCAAAAGATTTATTAAAAAGCAGTTATATTCATATATTGTTGATGGTTCTTATTATTAATATCAAATAAGTATGCTACATTACATATGTTTCATAGATAAGATCCGTTTGCTATTTTTGTTTGCTAAATTCTGCAAAAGCCAATGTCATTTTAATTGTACGTTTTAAATTAACTTAAAACTTTAATAAAAAAAAAAAAAAAAAAATCTATTTGTGTTTTACTATATTTTACACACCATGACATAATTTATAAGAAAATTTATTAACCAAATCTGTTCAGAAAATTTTAATAAAAATAAATTTAACACCCCAAAAATATTTGTTCAGCCCGTATCACATTCAATACTTGTGAGTCGACCACTACAGATGTTGCAAAATATTACGCATTTAATTTAAATCTAAATTAAAATCTAAAGGAATATAAAAAAAATAATAAAGAAAATAAAATAAACAAAAACAGCTTCGTATGTAAATAAAAGGGTTCACGAATAAGTTATACGTAAAGTGAGTAGAAAAAATTAGGTATACACATTATACATTTTGTTTGTAACATATATTTATTTATGTTAAACCATTAGAAAATTGAAAGAAGTGTAACTAAGTACTTATGCTGTAGCTTTCTAATTTATATGTTAGCTGAAAAGATAGCAAGAAACACTACTGTACGCTGTACGCAACATAAAGTCTTGTACTGAGTATACTGAGTGTACTGAGGGTAATAAAATGATAATCATACAATTTCTTTAGGGTAAATATTAGCCACGATAAGCGCAGAAATGCTCAAGAAATTAATAAATTGTAAGGTAAAGGCTACTTTTAGTATTTGTCTTATCAAATTATGAAACAGCAAACATCGGTTATTCTCCGGATTCAGTCTTCGGATATTGGTGGTCAATATACCAAAATACGCAAAATTTGGTTTTCGTGAAAAAATACATGTTTACGAAAAATGAAGTCGGGTACCAATCCATTGGCAGCTTGTTTTTTTTCTTTAATTTATAAAATCTTTTGTAAATCAAGTTTACCTCACTTTTCTCACATATTAGATTTTTCTTGGATAGGAATCAGCCATAAGCAGCTTATATTTAAAAAAAAAATATGATTTATTTCATGATCATCGCTCAACACTAAATTCATACAAATTATTTTCAGCAAAACAAAAGAAGTTCTTTTCTTTATAATACCAAACACATAATAATAATAGAACTGATGTTTAACAATACCTGTAAACTTTAAAAATGGTATAAACGATGTTCTTGAAATTTGCTACTCAATCAGATAAAAGAAAAAAAACTTTTATTATTGATATTCATAGATTTATTATCTTGATTGGTAAGTAATTCATTTATTAGGTATTTTATTTATAAATTTATACAATGTCAGGCTGTAGTTTTTCATAGAAAATTGTGTACAGTTATACAATTACGTGTGCCTGAAATTAATATAAAATGATGATTTTGTACGAGTTCTATTTTTTAATATATACATATATATTTAAATATATGTTACAACAACAATAGCCCTCACGCGAAAACCAAAAGAGGTGAAATGAAATAAAGGAAAAAAAAATCTATATTGTGTATATGCGAGTATAAGGAAGAAATAGCCTCTAGTCATATATATGAATTTTTTAACCTATTATATAATTCATTTAACCATTACACGGTTGTGTACGTACGACGTACGTACCATAAGAAGACTAAAACCGGTTAGATTTTTATTTTTGTGTTTTTTTTTTTATTATTATTTTATTCTATTCTGTTTTCTCTTTTATTTTGTTTTGTTTGGATTTTTTTTCTCTCCTTTTATTATCGATTTAGAAAAAATATAAATTATTATTACGTTATATATAATTTTTTTTTTTGCGCGCTTTAAAAGAGTGATGTCATTCATTATATTCTATAATTCCTATTTTCTGGTATGCTTCAACAATCAACCTTCCATATGGGCTAAAATAAAATATGTGCCAGTGTTGTGCGAAAATGTATTTATTTTAATTTAAACCAGTTTTTTTTTCTTTTTATTTTGTTGCTGTTGTATTACAATGACGATGTTTTATAATACTGTATGTTTTTCTTCATCTCTGTTTTTATATTTCAATGATTTTTTGTGTTTTGTTCTTTCATAGTTTTTAGTTCTTTTATATTTATTTTGTTTGTTTGTTTGTTTTTTTTTTTTTTTAAAGAAAATGTTGTTGTTTAAGTCGTTGTTGCTGCGCTGCTACTGTTTAATTCACATCAACGAATGCGTCGGATTAAATAAATTTATTACCATGCTCCATGACACACAAACTGAATATTAAAATGAACTGTTTTTGAAATTTAATATTTTCTGTGTGTATGGTTTTTTATTTTTATTTATATATATATTTTTTTTGTTATTATTTCCATTTGAAATGTCTTGTTTGTCGTTTATTGAATATTAATAATGTATGTAAATTTTATTTTGCATTTCATCTAAACCCATAAAACACCTCATAAACCATTTTTTTTTCTTTTTCTTTTTTGAATTATAGGTGTGGATACAGCAACACCAAAGATTTTAATTAATTAATTCTTGATTATCTAACACATTCTTATTTACAAGCGTTTTGCTTTACATTACAATGGACTGTGAATGCAGTGTTATATCTATGATCTATATAATATGTATGTTAAACAAAAAAAAATATTTCGGGCTTTTTTGTTTTATATTGAAGGACTATGTGAGTGTATGCCGGTATAATCAGTTGGTCCACTATCATCCTTCTATAACTGATATTCATTATTCAACACTATTTAAATAAATTCTTAATTGATGTAACTCCAAAATGTTATCTGGGTTACAAAACATATACACATTATTTATATGAGATTTCATCAATATTATTATGATTACATTACATAGGCAACAACATGCATGATGATAATCAAAGAAAAACTTTACAAGCTTTATAAACCATTGCTGATAGAAATATTCAACATCGTATATAGCTATGATAAGGCGTAGGTATATCAAATTATATTGAAATGGATGTTATAATGCCAAAGCTATATATGTTTTAGTCGATCCTATAGGTACAAAATAATACGTTTATATTATATTGAGCTTGTGAGCATGAGCATATAATTTACATATTTATTATTTAATATTATTATTCAAAAATGATTTATATTTCAAGTGGTATATTCTTTATAATGAGCTTTTTCAAAGCAATGAAAGTTTTTTTTTATGGTTTTATGATCATAAGAAAGCATTTAAACTACTTTTTTTTCTTATTTGTCGTTTTATAAAAAAAAAAATTTCGTTTTAAGACATAAAAAAAATAAATAAAAAAAAATCGTTTCAACTTCTATTACGCTTCAGCTATAAAGCTTTTTTTCGTTAAAAATCAATGATTTTTTTTTTTGATAATATCAGAATCACACTTCTAAATCGGGTAAATGTTTGTTTTCTTCGCTAATTCCGCACGTTTCAGTTTATGTCAAAAAATATCACAATTCCGATAGATTCTGAATTTTCGCACATGAACTGATGACAAAGTAGGACCTTAATCACTTATGCTACGGACACACTAGAGGGTTATCCTCGTATAGGATTAACAGAAAAACAGAAAAATCATCCAATACAACTCCCACTTATTCACTCCTTCCGATACCCCCATACATTTTTTTAGTGTGAAATTATTTGTTTTTGATATTTTTATACTAAAACTTTTTAGGGGGGTTTCGGAAGGAGTGAAATTGTATGGAAAAAAGTTTCGTTTTCTAAAATAAGTGGGAGTTGTATTGGATGATTTTTCTGTGCGATGTACCGTTCTCATTTGTGGCTACTTAATGTGTTAATCGTATACGAGAATAACCCTCTAGTCACTAGTGTGTCCGTAGCATTAGCACTTCTGCTTCACCTTATTTATTCATATTAAATTTTATTGACAACTAGTAAAACGTTATTCAAAAGTGTGGCTTTTCTTTACATCGAATTACAGAATTGAAAAAAACGAATTGGAACGATTTAAACTGATCGTCGGCTGAGAGTTGTTTTGTCGCACATCCAGTTTTCTTTGAAAGAAAAACTGGAGGTCGTTATTATGAATATCTCGGAACTTTGGGTAATATCCATTCATTAAAAAATCCTTTTGAATGGATTAATTAATTTATTTTTTTTGACAATTGGATTACGTTTGAAATGTACGGAAATATGAATGGTGAAACATTGTTGTTTCATTACTTATTAATTTAATATTTATGTACTCTATGTCACTATAGTATCTGTTACAATATACCTAATACCATGTCTAACTACATGCAACTTTAATTGTAAATACGTTATGGCGATATTCAGATAAAGTAGCCAAGCATTTCAAACTGTAATTGCAATTTGCAAATGTATAATTTAATTGTTTTAAAACTCAATCTTGATTTTGGAAATACAGTTTTAAACACATTTAAGCTTTATCTTAGTCTTTTATTTATCATCCACAAACCATGCAGTCTACATAAACAGTGACACAAAAAAGAAAAAAGAAAAAAGAAGAAGAGCTTAGAATTATTTTCCATTAAAACTTGTTGGTACAAATTCTTCATGTTATCATTTTTTGAAAGCTATCTCTATCACAGTGTTGATTTTCATAACTACCGCTACTGTTGCTGCTGCGACATGATGATAAATTTTTGCTTATGATTTTGATCATCAGCATATATACTACACAAACACCCATCACCCAAACACATATCACCACCCCTTATTCCTTCTTCATAATAAAAGGCGACAAAAAAAAAGTTTTCTTTTTTGCATTATTTTGTTATTATTATTATTATTATGTAATGTTGTATATGTGATATCGTAGTAAGTAAACAAGAATAAAAAAATAAACAACTGAGGAGTCTATAATATATATATATATATAATATATATATTACAACGGCGTTTTTTATGTGACAGTATGTCGGTTTTAGGGTAGGTACATCAACATAAGGGAGGTGGGAAGTTTGCTTTTATAGTTTACGAATACATAAAAACAAAATGTTGATCTATCACATTTGTATAGAGTGGTGCTGAACTATATAATTGTGTCAAATTATTCTTTGGAGAAATAAAACGAAACGATCACATGATATAAGATCATAGAAAAATTAGCTTCTTTCTCTTCATTAAATTTTAAATCTAAGCTTAAACGGAATTATTGTGATTGGCTAGAAGTTCAGGTATACGTTTCCTGCACAAATTAAATGTACAAAGAATAAATATAGTAAGCAACCCCTCGTATTAACATTGTTTTTCCATAAACCAGGCTATCACAAAATATGAATAGGTGGAAAAAAGAGATATAAAAGAAAAAAAAAACATACACACAATATGTGCGAGGGCTGTTTATGTTGAATACGTTGAACAAGCACCAACCGTATACATATAATAGCTAAAGTAAGACAATAAATAAACGGCAAACACTTTGTTTCATCGTGAACAACACTAATACACCAATGCTTCGACTACATACTATACATATATAGTATAATATTTGTATATTATGCTATATTGTATGATAAAATTGGGGCCTTATATGATTACATTTTCTAAGAGTAAAATAGGTATGTAGAAAAAATATTGTTCAGTGTTCACTGTTCATGCTTTATAAATGAGTAATAATAAATTATAGGAACAAAAAAAATCACCAACAACAACAGCAAATAATGCGAATTGAAAACAGGAAGTTTGTGTTAATTTTACGTTCGTTTATGGATTCAATTTTTTTTTTTTTGGTGTGTTGTTAAACAATAAGTATATATACATACGAAGAAAAGAAATAAGTAGAATGAAGTAAATAAGTACTTAAATAGCCAAACATCATGTAATTAAATTTGTAATGTTATAATTAAAATATTAATATATTAATATAGTTAAGATTTTCGAAAAGTCCATTTAAAATTTACAAATAATTTTTTTTTTTTTTCATTACACTCTTAAAAACTATGTTTCCATAACCCTATTGAATTCATTTTTCTACCCTGCACTATTTTTGTTTACATTAATTACTATATATAACGTGTTTAAGTTAAATTTAAATTCTCAGTACATTACCTAAACCAATTGGTCAAGTTGGTTGGATATTATCAACATCAAATTAAAAAGTAAAAAATAAATAAAAGTATATTTACGAGACAAAAATTAATTAGTTGGTTCATTTGGTTTCAATTATTTCGAATGATTTACAACTACATACTGTTTCACAGTTTATATATTCATTGAAATCAAAATCTGTTTTATAAATTTAAAACAGCTGAGCTACTTGTAATAAGAATGCGCTAGTTATTTTTCATCGTTTACTTAATTTTTAATTTAAAAAGATTGACATGAATTCGCCAAAAACAATGAAATTATAATCACAAACGAAATTCGTGTGATTTTACGTTTGTTGTTGGTAAACAAATTGTATTTAAAAATATTTGCTACACAATTTGTTATTACTTAAAGGAAAATACTTTATGTATGAATAAAATATTGTGTGTTTTTCTAAGTCATCTAAATGCATTTCACAAATGAAACTATATATTTTTCTTGATTAGTTAAAATCACGCTTCTGTCGTTGTTTTTGTTGTTTTTTTTATAAAACAATGTGTCTGCAAATTTACAAAAGATAGAAACTTAAAACTGAAGAAAAACTGTAAAAAAAAAAGAAAAACTGTAAAAAAATGAAAAAGAATTCAACTCATACTTAATGTTTTATAAGTATTTTGTGTTAAACCAAAGTGAAAATATTTAATAAAACTATAAAAGAAAAAAAACAAAAAGTGTGTTGTTTGTATAAAATGATTTATTTGTATTTTTTTTTCTCATATTTTTTTTAACTTTTTTTTTTTAATTCAATTCATATTGTTTTCATTTCGATCGTTCATTATTCTTTTAATCGATTGGAAAATACAAAAATTATTCATTCACATTCATAATCTTATCTCATATAATATATAATAATATTTTTAATATTCGTGTAATCATCAGTAGAATTTCTTCTTTCTAATTAATAATATAATTAAATATAATAATAACTAAACTTATAAATGAAATTGTACGCGCATTCGATTCGAACGTGTTTCGTTTTAAATATATGATTATATGGAAAAAAAAGAGAACTTATAAATTTACGCAAAAAATTAAATCACAATACGTATTTCGACTTGAGAACATTTAGAGGGGAAATGGAGCTTTGGGAGGAGTTGCTATGCGATTGAATATGATTGAAAATGTAAACCAATATAAGTACTCCGTGAACAGGTCAACAATTATTTAACTCTTAATGTTCGTTTACGTCAAATGTTTAAGATGATGTACATTGTACAGTTATCTACTTCAACTATCAACTGTTCTGTATGTAAAGACAATGAACAGAAAACATTCAACTTAAAATCTAAAGAAACAATAACGAAATCACCTATTTTCTTAGACATGTTTCTCTAATTGTTGATGCATCAACAATTGTTATTTCTTAGGTTTTAAGGGATTTTATTTTTGATCTTTACTTTAAATATGTTCTGTACTGAATCGCTTTTTACTTGTTTAATTTTTTTTTCTAGTTTTGTAGAAAAAAGCAAAGAAACACAAATTTTTTTCGAACCTAAAAAAAAATAATATAATAATAAATAAAGTGGCTAAAAATTTTGGTTGTTGTTTTTTTTTTTTTTTTGTTGTTGTTATAAATAATAAGTAAATTTTCAAATCATTGGTGGTTTTTGTTTTTCAAATAAATATTTATTGATGATTTTTCAAATTAAATTTGTACATTATTGGTTTCTTTTCTTTTATCTACAATCAAATCAATTCAATCCATAAAATTAATAATAAATTTTTAAATTTAATTTTTTTTGCGGCTTTCAATTATTATTAAAATTTTATGTAATTGTTATTATTATTTATTGTTAATATGATTTTGTGTGTTTCTTTCATTATGTTTGAAATATAGTAGATGTTTTGTGTTTTTATTCAATTAATTTTAATCGTAATAACAATTAGCATTTCATATAATAATAACATTCAGCACTATTTGTGGCTTTCTTATATTGATATAATAATAATGTTTTTTATTTCTTACATATTTTTATCACGATATATACTTATCACGTATAAATTGTTTTGTTGTTTTTTTTTTTTTAATTTTTATTTTTTTTAAAGTTTTAAATTTATTTTTAATTTTTGTAGTATTTTGAATTATTAATTATTATTTATGATTATTTTGTTTTAATTTTAATAATATATAATATATATGTAATTGTATGTGTGTCTGCATATGTTTACGACAAACAAATTGAATGATAATTTTCTTTTTTTCGTACAAACATTAGCTTGTTGCACTGTATTACAGTTAAAGAATATAAATTTAATAAAATTCCATGCCAAAAAAAAAAAAAAAATTGTGTGCTACAATAATCAACGATGATCGAAGCACATTGCTCAATGTTTTTACACACGAAATTTAAAATCAATCTACATGCATTTTGTTTTGTTTGTAAGTATATAATAATATGTTATATCATTATTGGTAATAATATTATATAGTTTTTTTATTTTTTGCATTTATGATTATTAATAATTTGTATTTTTTTATTTATTTTTTTTTTCTTTTATTTGACATTTAGTTTTTTTTTTTGTTTTTTAATGTTTTCTTTATTATGAACTCGATAATTTATAAATTATTAGTTTTTAATTCGTTATTATACCTGTGTTTGTATGAGTCGAAATGGGGTTGTGATCTGAATACAATTTCTAAATATTAAATTACAAATGTTTTATATTTTTTTTTCTAAATTCGAGGTTTTGTCATATCTTATTTTATATTTTTGCAGTTGAAAATTTGATGTGGTTTTTTTTTCTATATAGATCATTGCTATGATCAGTGATCACGTTTAACATATTGAAGTAAAATGATTGCAAAGCAATCTTCGGCCGATATGTAAACGATTCAAAGACATATCTATTGATTTTATTTCAGTGAAAATTTATATTTTGGAAAATCAAGAATTAAAAGGAGTTTAATTAGGCTATATCATAAAAGGCTTCTAACATAAATATATACTTAGATTTGCAAAACACACCAACCAGAAAGGAAGCAGATTTTTATTTAAGATATTTTATAAGCTTTATATTTTATTTATTAGCAAATTTAAGAATTATGCAATGCAAATATTTAAACAATTTATTGTATGTGTTTTTTTTTTATGTGTTTGTGAATAAATGCGCGTATTTAATATATTTATTTATTTATTTTTATTTTAATGAAATTTTAATATTTTTTTTTGTTAATTTTTTTAGATAGACAATAAAAACATGACATTTATTTATTTATTTATTTTATTTTTCTTTTAAATATTTGCTTATAATTTTTTTTCGCTTAATGTTTTCTACGTGTTGCGGCGATGGTGCTGTCAGGGTAAGTAAGAATTTCGCAAGTGAAATATGTTTTTTTTTGTTTTTAAATTATTGTTTATCTGTTCTTCTTTTGTTTTTAAGCATTTGTATAGCAAAATTTTACTTGAGCAAACTGAAGTTAGATCGTTTATAATGGCAATTGGCATTGTATTTGACAGTGGCGTATTATACTATATATAATATATGTATATATATATATATACATATATATATATTTATTTAATTAATTCTTTACTTGGATATAAATATAAAATATGTATGTTATTATTATGTAAAGGTAATGTAATAAATACTCGATTATACTTACAAGACTAATTATTACGTTCAGTCAGTGTTAGTGTGCAAGATTTGTTTGTTTGGTATCTTACAATATTATTCAAAATTTGAATTATTATTATTATTATTATTATTATTATGAACAATGTTATATTTATTTATTCTAAATGTTTGGTCATCTAAATTAAATGATCAAATGCATTTCATCTACTTTAATCGCATTTACCATATTACACGATGACATATTCAATATCCGTCCGATTTCCGCACGTAAACAGTTGAAATACCTAATAATTTTATATTCACAATATACGATGAGAGTGGGGACGACAGCATGTGACGTCTTTATAACCATTGTACATATTGTATTACACACAACCAACATGCACAGAAACTAGCGTGTGTAATACAAAAATTTTAAATTTCAAATTAAAAAAATAT
>JAABKK020008685.1:0-31186 GCA_011634745.2 Catotricha subobsoleta
AGGGATTCAAGATATGGATTTTTATATGGAGTGCAAGGTATTTTTTCAAACAAAAGTTCTATGAGATGGATGCATTAATTGTAAAATCCCAAAAATACATTAAAGTTTAATGTTTAAATTAGTGCCCGAACTTTTTCTTTTTCATTTTTATGGAAAATTAACGAAATATGACTTACTTAAAAATTGTGTTTTGTTATGAATTGGCGCACCATTGTAAACAAAAGTTTTACGCACACAAATCACTAATAACACGTTAATCAGCTTGAAAGAAAGCTTATGAATCATATCTAGGGCCCGAACTTCTTAAAAATTAATTATTTTTCAAAAACTTATTTAAATTCATTAAAATAAAAGAAAATAAATTTTCAATAATAATAACTAATAATATTGACATATTCAACTAGCGCTAATGGCGAACAGATAGCTCTGCAATCTACCATATGTTTTTTTGTTAAAGTTTTTATTTTCAATGTTCCGAATTATGAAACAAAGCCATCTGTTGATGGTAAAACTTATTTATTATTTGCGTTTCTTAAACAAAACAGAGGTGACAGAATTTATCGTGAAGCCCTCACCTTAAAAGAACTGTGAATTATGGTACATATTACAAATTTCATACCACATGTAGATATAACTTATGGTATGAATGTTTCAAAATATACCATCTCATACCTTTTTCTGGTATGAATATCATACCATTCCACGGTATGACAACTCTTTTTTCACTAGAGTACCCTGATTAGAGTTATATTTTAACCAATTTTATTTGAAATAGATATTTTTTGTTATACATTGTTTCTTTTACCAATTTATTTATTATTATCTCTAAAATAATTTGACATATTTGATTGCAACATTTAAATTAGTCCACTGTTTATAATTATGTTCAGCAACCAACTTTGATATTAATATAGTATATACTTACGTATCACCAGATTCGATTTTAAAATATTATCATATCTGTCATTCTATAAACCTCTGGAGTAAATTCTTCTTTTTTTTTCCGTATTGGATATGAGTAAGAAGTAATAATTAATGTATTATGCAATTTTAGTTCTTTCTTTTTCACTTTGACTCAATTAATAGCAAACTTTTGAAAATTGTGTTGGTACTTGATAAGTACTTATTAGAATTTTAAAAGATTACAATAATGTGAACAGCATATAATGTATTTTCGATTTCCTACAAATCTTTAAAATTTTCACAATGATAATAACTTCATGCTCTTATAACGCGGATGATGAATTTATATATGTACTTATATCATAATTTCAACTAACTATATTAAATTCACTTTTACAAAGAATGGGAAACAAAAAAAAATCGACCCTTATCTTTCATGTATACAAAAAAATATTATATGTATATTGTATATGCATACATCGTACTTACTAAAATTAAAAATAAAAAACATTTTTTTCTTGTATTAAAAGTACATATCCTTGGCAGTTTTGTTAACATTATTACATATAATGATGTCACTCATCTTCTTACAGAAAACAATAATTTGTTGATATTTTATTTATATGTGTATGAAACAACAAATGAAATGATTAAAAGAATTGATTTCCAAATAAAATTGATTTATTTTTTTAAAAGGTGTGAAAATAGTATTATTTTTGCAAAATTCTTTATAATAAAAAGAATATTTGTATTTGTGAATTATCTTTATTTAATATTTTTTCAAAAGCATATCATATTAAAGATAATTCTAGTTAAATATTGCGTTTAACCAATCAATTGATATGCTAATAAAAGCGAGCTGCTGAATAATTAAGGGTACTCGTGTTACATATTTTGTTAAATTGAAAGCTTAATAATTTAAGAACCATCTGCTGGTGGATCGGCTGCTGGGGCATCAGCTGGAGGAGCATCACCTCCGTCAGCGGGAGGAGGAGCATCACCTCCGTCAGCGGGAGGAGGAGCGTCGCCTCCGTCAGAGGGAGGAGGGGCGTCGGCTGGAGGAGCATCGCCTCCGTCAGCGGGAGGAGGAGCATCACCACCATCAGCAGGAGGAGGAGCATCGCCACCACCGCCGCCACCATCACCACCATCTGGTGGGGGCGCTGCTGCAGCATCATCATCCTGTGCGGCTACATAACTAAATTGCACCTTTTTAACAAATTAGAAAATATTTTATGTGAAAAAAAAAATTGGTACAATTATTAAATGATTTATTTCTTACTTGAAGCAAACAGGCTACAGCCAAAAAAGCCAAAGCGTATTTCATGTTTAAGCCTTCGTAACAGTTATACATTGAGCTAAAAATGTTGGGTCTTTTATACCTATCAATATCTAGCAAAACTATTGAAACAGATGGTTTTGTTTTTTAATATTTAGTTTGAATACAAATATACTGTTAACAGTTTAATTATGTATTCTGAATATACTTTGGCAAAACCACAAAAACTTATAGACGCTACATTATTCTCTTATTATTGTCATTATATCTATTGAAAGTTTGGTGCTTGATGTATTTGTTATTAATTAATTATCAATGAAATGTAATTAATCCTATTCTGCCAATTTAGAAAGTTCTGTTTTAAGCAGGAAATAAATAAAATTCTCTTTCAATTTTGGGATAAAATTTAGTATATAAAAAATGCACACTATATATATTTTGATATTTTTGCTGTATATGTAATTGTATGTATGTATGTATGTATGTATTGTACGTGTACAGTTTTGATTAAAATATTTTCATTTACACTCTCATTTAACTCGTGAAAAATACATGCATGAGACAAAGCGAGAAAAATCATATAAGTACTACATGCTAGAAGAGTCAAACGTTTTTCATAAAATTTTTGATTTTGTACATAAGCGTATTCTGTTTTTATGGCACAAAACAGACTTATGTGAACATATCTAAAATTCATTTTGCTTCAAAAGTTCGATAAATTTTTTAAGTTTGACGATCAAGTTTTATAGTTTTCAAATTGTAATATATTTAAAGAAAATTTTGCTGAGCTAGTTTAAAACTTATACATAAATAAAATTGAATATTAAATATTTATAAAATTCTTTATTAATTCTTACTCAATTGAAAAAAAAAATACATAATTCGTAATAATTAACATTAATTTACAAATGTTCGATACATTTAAACGAATTGCAATGAATGAATGAATCCTTAAGCTTTGTAATTAACATCAATCGGACATAAATTCATAATTACTGCCGCATCAAAACTTTTATTACACAAAAATAAAATAAGAGCTGCAAAAAAGAAATTAAGGAAATATACAATAAAAAAAAAAAACAAATATCAAATATTATGTTTATAAATTTAAAGTATTTAATTAGAAATTGGTTAAGATTATAATCTTAATATAGTCTTAAATGTTGGTTTTGAAATAAAAGTGATAATATTAAGATCAATATTCCCATCATTCAAAGAAATTATACATTATAAAAACCATTTAATTTGGAGCCAATGTAATATTTATCAAAACGATGTGAGAAGAGGTCTTCTAAAATGTATTGCTACTTAAAAATATATCCACAATAAACTCTGTGTATGAATGTTAAAAGGGATGTACTCTCTCTCCTTTATTATATGCTTATTAATAAAGGACATATCAGGGTGAGTGTGTTAACGAAAGAGAGCTATTTACTTCGATAGAGTTAGTTATTGCGAGTTGACTGATAAGAGAAATAAATTTCCTATTTTAATTGCTTTCAGCGTAAATATGCTCTATGTAATTTAACAAGATATATAAATAGATAATAGATAAACGTGGTGACTCAAAGTTAAGTTACACTTTAATAGATGTAGAATTTATCGTACCCTTGATGACAATTTTACCTCAGAATATAAATTAGATAGTAAGAGACAAAGACTTCCATCTTTCTTTATCATTATGTCTTATTATTTTTCACGAAAATGGAATTGCATTGTTTGATCTAAAATGTCTAATAATTTTACATCAAAACACACGTATGATACAGTTCGTCATATATTGCGCGTGAAACTAAAAAGAGAATTTATTTTTATGAATATTCAAGATACTTTGAGTACATGTATATTTGTATATGTTAAGTCGTTTTTGATGTTTGGCATATGAAACAATTCTTTTTTCAAATTCTATCGACGCCATACACTATCAGCTGAACCAACTTATCTTTCATTTTTTATGATGTTTTAAAAATTTAAATTATAAAAAAAAAATATCTTATGAAAACCCCGGAAAATTATTTAAAATTTTTTATATTGGAATGGTTTTTATTGGATAGATTGAAATTGAAATTATAGATAATACTTATTATTAAGCTTACCAGATTTATTTACTTTAATAATAAATTTTATATAAATCAAGTTAGAAACAACAATTATTTTAAGCTCTATTTACTTGTTATAAGAATATAATCTTAATTCTAAATGAAAATTTAATACTGTTTTTTTTTTAAAAAAAAATTAAGTGAAAGTGCTTATTGTTACCATAAGCTGAAAATGAAATACAAATAAACTAGAGCTCTTCCTTATTATTGGTAATGGCATCTGTATTAAAATCTTTCCAATCCTGTTTAATAAAATCAGCTGCCTTTTCACCAATCATAATTGTGGCTGCATTTGTATTTCCACTTACAATGTACGGCATAATACTTGCATCAGCTATGCGTAATCCCTTTAAACCTTTAACTTTCAATGTTGGATCTACGACAGATTCTTTATCAGTTATTGGTCCCATTTTGGTCGTACCAACTGGATGGTAAAGTGTAGTTGACATATGCCTTGCATAACATTCCCAATAAGTATTGGTGTCGTACTCAATATTTTGACATCCAGTAATATTAACTTTAATCGGTTCACCTTCATGTATATTAAAAGTCTTTGTCGTTGATAATTTTCGTAATATTTTTAATGCTCGGACAACAGTTTTCAAATCTTCTGGTTCTTTAAAATAATTTGAATGTATTTTTGGCAATTCAAATGGATCTGCACTTCGTAATTCTATTTTTCCACGAGATTTTGGATTCAATAATGTTACAAAAAATATCACAATATCTGCTTGACCATTTGCAGCTACAATCGAATTAATTATGTTATTTCTATAATTAAAGAGTTCTAGTAAGTGTGTGAGTGGAGCATTTGATTGTTTTCGAAACATAAAATTAAGTATTTGGACATCTGGATAAGTGGTATCATTTATAGTACTGATAAATCCCATATAGTTGGTTGTTCCTAAATTGGAAAATCTTCCAGTTTTGTGTAATCCATACTGATATAATGTATCTACCAATTCTATTAATGAAATAGGTATAGCTGTTGATTTGTGAAATGCTACAATGTACGGTACAATAACATGATCTTGAAGATTTTGACCAACTCCTTGAATATTTTTTACAACATTTATGTGAAGTTTCTGTAGATATTTTTTTGGTCCTATTCCAGATTGCATTAAAATTTGGGGTGTGTTTAATGAGCCAGCAGTTAAAATTACTTCTTTTTTCACTTTCACCGCTAAAATATTGTTCTCTTTATTTATTTTAAAATTAATACCGGTTATAGTTTTAGTTTTTTTATCTATTGACAATTTAGTCACATGAGCAAATTTAATAATATCAAAATTATGTCTATTTCCAATTAAATTCGGATGCAAAAATGCCTTAGCTGCACTGTACCTTGTACCTCTATCCAGTGTTCCCTGTCCTTTAACAAATCCTAAATACTCATTTCCATTTACATCTAAAATTTCTCTATAGCCTAACTCTATAAAACTGCTGCCAATTAGACTTTTTAACCGCTTACCATCAACGTCTGTGTTGTAAATATCTACTTTTAAAGGACCACTTGTTCCATGATGTGTTTTATCAGAAGCTATGTGTGGAGAAAGATTATTTTCAGATTTTTTAAAATATGGAAGAACTTCATTCCAATTCCATGATGGATTTCCTGCGGCTTCCCACTGATCGTAATCACGTTTGTTTCCTCTGACATATAACATTGCATTGATAGCACTAGATCCACCTAATAGTTTTCCACGTGGCCAGAATGAGCCATGTTTTAAACCTAAGCTTCCAGTATTTGATGGCTCTGTATAATAGCTCCAATCGTATGTGGTATTCTGTAGGGAAATTGCCAGCGCGGGTATCTAAACATTTAGAAGAATATTCAAATAATTTTCATGAATTTTGATAATGAATGAGCGTATTAGTAATCCATAGATCCATGTTAGCGTTAGTATTAGCTTCGTAGAGATAAAAGAATGTAAAATTATGTTTCTGTGAATTCTTAATAAAGTTTATGTATCAAAAAATATCAATAAGCTAACACTATAAAAATAAGAAACTAGGTGCAAAACAATAGATATAATTTTTGTGGTTAATTAAGAATTAATGAGGTCCTTCACTACCTACTAATTAATAATTGATGTTCTTTTTATTTTTTATACATACATATTTTTTGAATACAAAAAAAAATAGGTGTTAGAAAAAGTTAAAGAACTCATTAATGAAAAAACTGCCAACTCCATAATATGATTAGAATTAATAGGTTTTATAAAGTAAAACTATCTTATTAATTTAAACAATTTATTTATTTAAAGAATAGTTTTTCTATTATATCATATTTAAAACATAATAAATTTACGATGCTACTATTAGTATTTCTGACACAATTATGTCTAAAGTTCTTCTTTTAGGCCGCGATCTGAGCTCCAATCTTCTTTAATAAAATCTGAACCTTTTTCACCGATCATTATTGTTGCAGCATTTGTATTAGCACTAACCACATTAGGCATGATACTTGCGTCAATAACTCGCAACCCGTTAATACCTTTAACTTTTAACCGAGAGTCTACAACAGCGCCCTTATCGGTATCTGGACCCATTTTATTTGTTCCAACTGGATGATAAAGTGTTGTGCTCATATACTTAATATAGCATTTGAAATACTCGTCCGATAAGTATTCTATGTTTTCGCATTCCGTAAACGGAAGCCGTATTAGTAACCCTTCATTTTCTATAAAACTATTTGTATGCACAAAGTCGGTTTGGTATTTAACACCTCGTAATAATGTATCTAAGTCATCTTCATTTTCCAAATAATTTGCAATAATTTTTGGTTTATCTGTAGGTATAGAGCTACGTAGTTTAATTTCGCCAATAGATTTTGGATTCAGTAACACAATATATACAAGACCAATTTCAGCCATTTTATTTGTATCCAATAGAGCTTCCTGTACTATGTCGTTATAACCGACTATTTCAAGATATGATTTCAAATCTAGTGAGTTTCTTTTGAATGAATAATGATGTAATTCAATATCAGGATAACCGGTTTGATTCAGCGTATTTATATAGCCAGTTAAATCTGTAGTTCCGAGAGTAGATAGCGGCCCTGATTTATGAATGGCATACATATAAATGTCGTCCAACATTTCTTCTTTTGTTGCTGGCTGTGCAGTTGACTTATGGAATTGGAAAAATATTGGAACAACTAAATGATCTTGTAGGTTTTGTCCAACTGGTAAATTCATCTTAATAGGAATCTTATGTTTTTTCAGTTGTTTTTCTGGACCTACACCTGATAACAACAAAATCTGTGGACTTGAAATGGCACCAGCAGAGAGTACTACTTCCTTTTTAACTTTTGCTACTAATGCTTTAGTGTCATTATAAATGAACTGAACATCTGTGATCTGTCCTTCATCATTTATACTAATTTTAGTGACGTGGGCATATTTTATGATATGTAAATTTGGTCTGTCTTTAGCTGGTATCAAAAATGCCTTAGCAACACTTTGTCTACGTCCATTATGAATTGTACCTTGAATTAGGTTGTATCCTAAGCACTTGCCATTGTTGAAATCATCAACATAAGAATAACCTGAGTCTTTAGCAGCATTGAGAAATATATGTTTTAAGGGAACTATTTCAGGATCAGAATAATTGTCAACTATTAATAATCCTTCATCGCTATGATATTTTCTATTTTCATGTCTCAAAAATTCAGAATTTTTATTGGATTCAGATTTTTTGTAATATTTTAAAACATTTTTCCAACCCCATTCTGGATTTCCAAGTCTTTCCCATTCATCAAAATCACGGTCATGACCACGAAGATAAACCATTGCATTTACTCCATGTGATCCACCTAGCATTTTTCCTCGTGGCCAATAACAACCATTTTTGTAACCAAGACATGCTTTTTTTGAAGGTTCATTTTGAAATTGCCAGTCGTGTGTAGTACGTTGTATACTGAAGAACATTGCTGGAACCTAAAATATTATAGAAAATGTTAAATGTTAAGTTAATTCTAATTGTTAGTAAATGAGGTAGAAATTTTTTATGAAATAATTTTTGCATATGATAATAGCAATGATACATATAACAATTATGATTTTTTATAATTCTTGCTTAGTGTGTTGGTCCATATTCCACTTTTCTTTAATGAAATCTGAACATTTTTCATCGATCATTATTGTTGCAGCAATGGTATATTAACCAATTTACGCATGATGCTAGCGTCAATCTTTCCTAACCCTAACCTTAAACGTAATTCAAACAGCGTCCTTATCAGTATCAGGACCTATTTTATTTGTGGCAACTGGATGATAAACGAATGTCGATAATATAACATTTTCAGTATTCGTACGAAAAATATTTTAAATTATTACAATAAGAAATTGGGATTCGCAGTAATATTCTTTAATGGTCTTGAAAAGCTTTTGTGTTGACAAAACTAGTTTGAAACTTAACACCTCGAAGTAGGATTTGAACATCATAGGCTTGCTCCAAATAATTTACATAAATTTGGCGTTGTATGTAGCGTTGGAACTTTTTAATCTTATTATACCAATGGATTTGGTATTCGGTAATTCTACATACACAATAACAACTTCCCCATTTTGGTTGGAACTTAAATAGTTATCAACAATTAATACACCTTTTGCGCTGTGGTATTTGTCTTTTTCATATTTTGGATTCCGATTTTTAAAAGTATTCTAAAACATTATTTCACACGGCCAGAAACAGCCATTCTTAATACCTAGGCAAACCTTCTATGATTATTCACTTCGATACTGCCAATTGTAAGAGGCAAAAACCATGATGAAATCTAAAAGATCTATAATAATTGAGAATAGATAATCGTAATTACTTTCGTGAAAAACATTCATGTGAATATAGGGCCTAATTGGAGACACTTAATTGAATAAAATATCACCAAAATATCAATTTAAAAGTGATGAATTATAAGATAAGAATATGAAAACAAAAGTGCAATATAAAATGCTATACTATCAATATAAAAGCACTTAGATTTAACAAGTTAAGTTATAATTAATTTCTGATTTTTCTTGAAACTTAAGTTTTCCTGTTTATTTCGAAAACTCTCAAAATATATTGATGTGATGTGATCGTATAACGTTAAAAATATATATGTAAATAATAAACATAAAAAGCGGAACATACAAACAAATAATATTCATACAAAATTTTCATGCAAGCAGATTGTGACCATAAGTAATGTGTATATTTAAATAATTTTTTTCAATTAATTTATAGGCTTATTACAGTTATATTGAAATACAACATCTATACTACAGGAAAAATTCCATATTCCAATTACTTTTACCATCTTTTATTATTTTATATTTCTGCTATAATCTACTAGAAATTGTTTATGCTGAGCGTAATATGCTCTTATCTTTAATTTCAATAATCATAATACTGTCTGAATTAAAATTAATACATATTTTTTTTACAATTCATCTCGAGCGAGATCTTCTTCATTCCCTGTAACTGCATCTGTAACCGTGTCAGATCCATCGGTCACCGGCCAATCTTCTTTAATAAAATCACTTCCCTTTTCGGCTATCATAATTGTTGCTGCATTTGTGTTTCCACTTATAATCTTGGGCATAATGCTTGAATCAATAATTCGTAAACCATCAACACTATGCAGTTTGAGACGAGCATCGACTACAGCAAATCGATCTGTCAAAGGACCCATTTTTGCTGTACCTACAGGATGATAAAGGGTTGTTGTTAAATGTCGTGCATAACATTCCCAATATTGATCAGAACCATATGCGATCGGTGTTGGTAGCGGAGTTTCTGGAATTATTTCTACTACTGGCTCTACTACTGGTTCCACTACTTTATGCTTTGCTTTTTTGTCAGTTCCCTTAGGTGATTTGGTTTTTGGTGCTTTTGTAGGTTTTGTGGGTTTCGTGGGTTTTGTTTTAATTTTAATCGGTTGAACTTGCTCACATTCTGGTATATTAATTTTAATTTCAGCAACTTCGCTTTGAATAAATGCGGCCGTTTCATAAAATTTCCTAGTCAATTGAATACCTTGAACTAATGTGCTGACATCTTCTCGTCTATTTAAGTAATTGGCTTGAATTTCTGGTGGCTCATACGGATCAATACTACGCAATCGAATTTTTCCTAATGACAATGGATTTAATAATATTACAAAAACGAAAGCTACATCCCCTTCTTGGTTTGCATCAATAATTGGTTGCGATACCGTTTCATTGTAACCTAATTGCTTTAGGAGTTCAGTCATAATAACAGTATCACCACGTTTGAAAATAACGTAATGGGTTTCTATGTCTGGATATAAATCTGTAGCATTGACACTATTAAAGAATCCAATTACATCAAATACGCCTTGTTCCGAAAACATACCTTTTTTCTGTTTGATGTAACTGTAGAGATTGTCAATCGAATCTGAAGGCGTACTAGCAACAGAATGCGATATATTAAATTTCAAAAATAATGGAACAAAAATGTGATCTTGTAAATTGTAGCCAACATTAAGATTCCTAATTAATGATATGTTCAATCGACGAAGATATTTTTCAGGTCCAATACCAGATAACAACAACAAGTGGGGTGTTCCAATACTACCTGCTGATAATACAACTTCTTTTTTAGTTGTGGCCGCTAGCTCCGTAGTATTGTTTATTGAAAATTGTACACCAGTTACTTGACCAGTTGAATTATCAATATTAATTTTTGTAACGTGGGCATATTTGATCACATGCAAATTTGAACGATCCTTAGCTGGCGTTAAAAATGCCTTAGCTGAACTACATCGAGTACCTTGGTGGATAGTTCCTTGAGCAATGCCAAGACCAATATGCTCATTACTATTAATATCTAAGATTTTTTTGTAACCAAGCTCTTGTGCAGCATCAAATAAAGTTTGTTTAAATGGTTCTTCATTATTAAACGAATCAACTTTTAATAATCCACCAGATCCATGATATAGATTACTGTTTGATTGATTTAAATCATTAACTAGATTATCTTCCGATTTTTTAAAATATTCTAAAACATTTTGCCATCCCCATGTGGGATTGCCAAATTGCTCCCAACTATCATAATCCCTTTGATTGCCACGAATATAATACATAACGTTCATACCGCCTGAGCCACCAATGAATTTTCCACGTGGCCATAAAACATCATTAGCTATTAATTTACTCGCTTTATTTGATTTGTTTACGTGATAGCCCCAATCAACTGATGTATTTTGGAGCGCCGAAAACATGAATGGTATCTTTTTATAGTTAGACAGATTTTTTAATTTAATATATTTGTGTTGTGTTGTTTTATGTACGTGTTTATAGTTTATGTGTGTGGTATTGCGGAAGCCATGCATAAATATCATACATAATTTTGTAGGTGTGCGCATGCAAAAAATAGGCGTATGTTATTTTTTTTTTAAATTATTAAATATCAATATTAAAGATCTAAAACAAATCGATAGAGATATATTTCGAATAATTTTATTTTAAAAAGAAAATAATATTATTGTTAATCCAATTTGTTTTAGAAATTTAGATGACATTTTTCGATTCCATAAAACCTCAACCAAGCTAATATTTATTACCTCTGATTCAATTGGTGGATCACCACCAGCCTCTAATAATAACACTTTCCAATTTTCATTTTCACTTAATCGACTAGCAACCACAGATCCTGCTGAACCAGCTCCAACTACAATAAAATCATATTCTTCCAAACCTAAAACGAAAGTTTAGTTTTAGAAAATAATCTAAATATAATATATTTGTTTGTCGTATTGCATTCATATTATGATTTTCACCTATTGATCTACATTAGATTCTCTTTACAAAAGAAACTCTTCTTTTATTTATTTATAAACATAGAATTGAATTTATTTACAGTATTAACTGATATGCCTTATGTATAGATAATTTTTCAAAAAATAAAAATAAAGTAAAAAGTATATGTACATATAATGCATATACTTATCTCTCTGTATAGCTGACTCGTTTACTTAAAATAATATATTAGCATTTTTGGTACTTTATCAGTCTGTATATATGTTTTATATACAGAAGCTATAAATAAAATCATAAAATTGGTAAATAAACATAAGTATAATATATGACGACGACTGTCAGTGTTGAGCATATTGCTTCGTCATATTAAACTGATATAAAAACTGTTTAAACACACTCGACTACAAAATAATAATAATAGCTGATGTGTTTAATTTATAATGGATCATGTTGAATGTAAAAATTTTCAACAATGTGATATAAAATTTTAGAAAATGTACAAAAAATTTATATTTTTTTCATTTTTTTTTTACATGTTATCAACAGAGAAAAAAAATATATCTTATAGTACATTAAGCATTGGGTAATTGAATTCTGCGAGATATCAACAGACAGCCACAACTATTAAACACTGAATACTAACAATATATTATTATTGGAATATGTTTTATGTGTAAATTCTAAATTCAGTTCATATATGGTGACCTTAACAAGAAGTAGATTAATTCTTTTAAAATGCATAATAACAAAACAGTAGACATGTTTTAACAGCTCCTTACTATCAATTCGTTTACTTCATTCGCTTATTAGTTCTGCAATTGCTAGGTTGATATTTTTGCATACCATGCTACGATTTTTTGAAATATTTGAAATTTTCATTTACCTTTTTCGATAGCTGTTGGACCATAATCTTTTGGCCACATGTCTTTTGGTGAAATAGCACATTGTGCCGCTAGTATTGTTTGTATCAGTAAACTAAATAATTGATTTGCTGGTCCAACACTTTGGGCAGCACATTCTGGTGTTAGAATGTCCATAATATCGCCGTATTCTCAGTGTTAACTTGTACTTCCGTTGTGTGAGTGTGTGTAGTTTTTTTTTTGCCTTTGGTGCAATTAAGTTTTCTAAAATATTTAAATTTATATTAGAATAATAATAAAGCTTATGATAAATCTTTTTAAAGTTCAATTTTCAATACAGGCTATTGATATTGATACTAACTAATACAACATAAAGCAAACCTACTATACCAAAATACAGAAAATAAGTTTGCTAATTCATTACAATAAACATGTACGCAGTAAAATATTATAAATAAAATATTGAGCTTTAAATACTCTTAAAATAATAAAGATATTCGTAATCTTTTCAAATGCAAAAATTAATTTTCACACAGTTACAGTTGATATGATTGCCATTGCTTCTTTATTTATGCAGTTTACCTCAATATTGAACTGAATATGGTTATTAATTCATTACATAATAGGTAATGTTAATGCAACTGACTACTGGCTATGCCTATTATTAAATTTTAATGACAGTATTGCATTTACCGCAATAATCTAAAGTAATCAATTATTGACTAAAGATATTATGAAAAAGTAATTGAGATTTTAACTTTATTTTAATCAAGTACTTTTTAGAATTATTTAAAAGCACTTGAAATTAAATTGATAAAGAAAATTATTATGCGATTTTTAATAATATTTTTCTTATACGTATATTAATTTCTCATTTGACCGATAGCTTAAGTTTTAATAATTTTTTACAAATTAAATTAATTTTTACTCCGACTAAAACGTTTTTTTCATATAATAAAATTTAATTCCAAAAAGTTAACACAACATAAGCTATAATTATAGATTTATATGGTCAAGTAGCTGTTAGAGTTTTAATCATAGTAGAATTGGTGGCTTATTATTATTATTCCTTTTGAATGCATATTGTTTTTTTCATTATTCAAAAGTAGTAGTACTGCAATATTGAGAAATTGTATGTTACGAAATACAATTTAAAGACTTTGTACTAAATAACTCAGACCAAAATAAATGTTTTGTTTTTAAGTAAAGATATACATATGTTTCAAAGTAGCTTGTAGATAGATAAAGTTGTGTTGGCATATTTTTGAGACATACTCTGAATAATATTAGCTATGATGCTTTAAACCTACCAAAAAAATCTTGAGAGCAAGTGTTTGTGACTTTATTACAATATAACGTTTAAATGTTGAAGATTTATTCAAAATTTTCTAATAATTAATTATTTTGTTGGCTGACCAACAGCCTTTAAAATAGTAATTCAAGTTTAAATAAATATTCTATTCTCAATTAAAAAAAAAAAAAACCTAATATTTTTAAATCGCTGTTTTGAAAGTACTATTGAAACTGTTTTGGGACTGTTTTAAACGCTCTCTTAAATTTGTTTTATAGAAACAAAACTTGTTAGGTTTAACTATTAAAATTTTCAAACAATTTTAAGATTGTTTTTGATAATCTATTTTGCAACACTATCTTAAAACTGTTTTGGTACTGTTGTAAAAACACACTGTTAATATAATAGTTTATTGTGTATCAAATAAACTATGATTCGTTAAAGAATCAATAGCTACTATACAGATAATAAAATATTTCATTAACTTTTAAAAAATGGTACCGAAAATTTTGAATTATTTAACGTTTGGAGATAGAGGGGCTTGGTGTTAAGCCTTCGAATTATTATAATTTTTTTTTTTTATTGAACACTTGCATATAAATATTAATTTACACAAATTTAAAAAAAAATAATAATTTAACTTAATGCATGTAGGAAACATTTAATGTTCAAAATATTTATTTGAACTTGATAAATTTAAACAAAAAAATACAATTAATTGTAATTACCCTTTTTTTTTGTTTTGATTTTTTAATGCGAATAGAAGAGAACCGTACTAAACCACTTTCACAAGAATACTATAATTTAAAAACAAGTGAAAAAATAATTATAGATCGAAAACCGGAGCTGGGTAATGTGATTATAATATTATATAGAAACACTGATTACATTTTACTAAACCGAGTTGATGATATCTCTATAAATACCTTATCTATTAAAAAAAAAATTGTTATAAACAAACCATAAAAATAGTCTAATTAGAATTGGGATGTAGAGTTTGTGATAACGTTATAGTAGGTATTTGTATTGTAAGAGATAACCATTTTTATAATAGCATAATTCATAAAATTCATAATCAATTTTAAATGTAAATTTCACTTTGTTTTATAAAAATTCATCTTTTTTTGCAACATTATTTTACAATTACATAATAGGAATATTTTATAAAATTCTATTGGCCACTTGGATAAATTTAAATTTTCAATAAAATAATTTATGAACACAATGGCTATTTTGGTAATTTGAATCTAAATAAGAAATATCACTAAAAATAATCATAAATAAAACAACAAGCAAAAACTTATATCACACCTTTAAATACGTTTTTTTTTTATACGAATATAAGAAACTTTAATTTTCATTTAACTCAACTTTTCAGAAAACTATATGACAGCCGCTATGTTTAATATTTTAAAAACAACTAAATAAGAATAAATATAATTACAGACCCCAAAACCAGTATAAAGTATATATAACATGTTTAAGAATACCGGTCAGTTTTACACACTCACATAATATAATTTGTACTGCTCTACTCATACACCCAAATTCATAAATCATTAGCCCTGTTATGATACAACTAAGCCTAACCTAACATGGATTATTTTTCAGTAAAAAAAAATTCTTCAAAAGAATTACGATTTGTTTCGAAGATGAAATAATACCTAAGTTATAACTCGTTATATACTTACAGACTTACTTATGTTGTTTAGGTATATCTAGCTGCATATGTTAATAATGATGCGACAATTGGATATATGTGCCAGTGAGCTTATACCATATTGATCATTCTATAATGTATATAAGTAGCAAAAATGAAATGAAAAACGTGTTCTTAATACATATATGTATTTAAATATACTGCATTATGCATATCCAACGAAAATTATCTCATACACTTTATATTATGGTATACCCATTATAAGTGAATACAAAGTAGTAAAATGTCTGTTATTTAAACATCATATAAATCATGAAAAATCTCAATAATCTAAATTAATAAATGAAAAGAAATTGGAAATAACCAATAAAATGTTATCATATAAAATATAACCTGAATTGAACCCATACACATACAAAAATTTACGCATTAAATTTTTTACTTAAAAACAACTAAGAATTCAACCTATTAATTTTTATGATGACCAATCTTTTACTGCTTTTAACAGAACATCAGAAAACAACGTATTTTGATTTCCTGGTTGTATATAATTCCCCAAATTTTATTAAAACTTCTGAAAAAGCCCATAAAATACCTTTATATTAGCAACGCCCAGGTAAAAATCATTAGGAGAAGTGCTTCGGTTAATAGTAATGTGATATTAAAATAAAAATCACAAATTTTTTGTGCTCATAATTTTACACACTTATTCTTCTACTCTATATATACGTTTTCTGTAAACGACACGTATTCGATCACCTTCAATGTTAAATCGAGAAAATTATGCGAAGCTGCATTTATAAATAAAGAAGGAAAAAATACCCACATTGCACGTAGATTAGTAAAATTGTGACGTGAGTAAAATAGTACATAATACCTACTATTTCTATTGCCAATTGCTGTATATAACTTATATTTAAAGCATAAAGTTACTCATTCTGGAATGAGTAACTCTTATATCCATATAGCTATGATTTAAAATAATGTAAAATAATATATTGTATATACTAAATGAGTACAATATGGGCAGGGAATGAAAAAATCAATGATTTTTTTAAAAAAATCAATATTTTTTGATTTAAATCAAAAAAGTCTGATTTATTTCATTACAAAAAAAATATTTTTTTGTTTTTTACAATTTTTTTCAAATTGTCTTGAATATATAAGCCAACAACTTAATATTGAAAAATAACTAATAATAAACGTTATTAAACGTTAATAAGAACTATTTTATAATTTAAATTTAGTTTTTGAATACAAAACGAAATCTTAATATAAAAAAAAAATCAAAAAAATCATTTTGTTTTGATTTAAATCATTCATTCCCTGAATATGGGCAATATTCTATCTTTAGGCACGTGATACATTAGAGCATCATTTTAAAACGCTCCGTAAAGATATGTAAGCATCTAAATATGATGAGAGTATATATTGATAATATTCTCTAATGTCTTTAAAACAATTGGTCAATCAACTTTGGAGATCTTTTCGTTTAGAAGATATACCCGTTTGAAGTCGCGTAATTCTCCAAAGCTGATTGATCATTTGTTTCGAAGACCTTAAAGAATACTATCGAAATATACTCTACTCATATGATAACTCTTTCTAATCTGTACGCGTCTTTGCCTAAAAGTGATATTTTCCGTATACTTTAAATATGTAATTTATTTTTAATAAAAATATTTTTATTGTTTAAGATCAATGTTGGTTTTTCATAAGAAAAAATATTCATTTAAACCAAGCAATATTAAATCAAGTATTTTTCATGTTAAGCGTTAGCATTCAAAATGTAGGTATGAAACAATTTTTACACAAAATTTTAAGTAAACTAAATGTTTTGTAAATAGATCTATTGTGTGTTTCGTGAGTCATCATTAATATATGATTAATGCTGTATCTTCATTTATCAAACCATTAAAAATTATTTATACAAATTAAAACTTCCAAGAGAACAGACCAAATAAGTAAATAATAATTCAACGCACATGATTGAGTAATGAGTATAGTTCCTTCATATAAACAACAGTTTTTTTTTATTATTATTTTTTTTATTTCGGTTATATATAATTGTTTTATTTACCCATTAGATACTAAGAACTCATCTTGATAATATTATCATTTTGTACGCTATTGCCAAGTACGCATCACATTATGCACACGAAAATAATCTTCTATCTGTTTTCTTTGACAAAGAATAGGTATATGTTTTTAAAATTGTTGAGGATTGTAAATACAAAAGTCGTATGTGCAATATAGAAATATTTGTAGTTCTTATCATAAGAAGTAGTTATTTAAATAACTTTGATGCAATGTCAATACTTACATAAAAAAAAAACTTAAAATTTCGATTTATCACAACATCTACTGAATTCAAACTCATTAAATTCTATAATTTATGTATTATATAATTTAAAATAAAATAAAGTTAGTGGTGCCGTAAATATTTCGCCTTACTTCTTTGGCAATAAAATTTCAACACAACAATTATGAATAAAAAAAATTAAAATGTTGTATTTAAAACTCATTTAATTTTTATACAATTAAGTAGACAATATAATATTGAGTGTAAGTTTTGTAAAAAAAAAATTGTATATAATAATGGCCTTTGTAAAATCCTTATATGAACGATTTTTTTTAATAACAAACAGTTAGAACATTACAATTAAGTAACTAGATCAAAATTATCTGTCAACAAATCCTTTTTATAAGAACAATACTTAAAACATCTATCGAACATTTCAATGATGCAAATCGAACGGTATAGTCCATGTAAAAATCAAATTTATTATTATTTTTTTATTTTTCTTATTCCTCAAACTTAGCAGTATTAATACGTTTTGCATGCATTAGCAATCATCAGCACAGTTTTGTCGACCAACTGGTATTAGTGTTTGCTATACTGATTTTTAAGTTTATGGAATAAAATAATCATTTAATTCATGTTATTTTGATTTTTACTTTAAACGCTGATATTTTGCCCAACAGAAATAAACTTAATTTTTGTTATATGCCCATAAAAATAGTATATATAATAATACGGGCTATCGGCCATGGTCAATCATTATAGCAAACAATAATATAAACATTAAGTATTTGTTATTAACATGTATTGTTGTCATTGAAATAACACGGATATACAAGTTGGTCGATAAAACTGTACTGATAATTGCTAAAGCATTCCGTATTAATTTTGCTAAGTTTGAGAAATGATAAAGATAAAAGATAAAAATAAGACGACAAAACTTTACTGATAACTTGCTAAAGCATGAAATCCGGATTAATTTTGCTAAGTTTGAGGAATGATAAAAATAAAATATAAAAATAATTTTAGCTTTTGCAAGTACTATCTTTCAAGTTACTTCACTGTAATGATCGATAGATGTTTGATATTGCAATGTTCCACAACTTTTTGTAATTAAAAAATCGCTCTTATAAGGATTTTACAATGGGCGATAGCCTGCATTTTTATATATAATGTTCGAATTATATTCATTGACTTTGGTTATCATTTCATATATATATTAAAAAAAATAATCAATATGATCATAAAGTCTTAAATTAATAATCTCTAAATTCACCAATAACGTTCAAATACAAGAAGATAAAGTAAAATTCTAACAAAATTTTGTTTTTATTAATATCGCCGACCACGGTAATGTAAATAATCTTCTTTAATCATATCAGCACCTTTTTCAGCAATCATAATAGTTGGTGCATTTGTATTTCCACTGACAATGTATGGCATTATGCTTGCATCAATAACTCTTAATCTTCGAACGCCATGAACCTTAAGTCGTGGATCAACCACAGCCATTCGATCTGATTTTGGTCCCATTTTACAAGTTCCTACTGGATGATAAATAGTTTGAGAGTAATGTCGCGCAATGCATCGCCAAAAATCATCACTTAAATATACTAAACCACTACATCCTGGTATTACCGTCGGATTTAATGTTGTATTGAGTGATTTGAAAATGTTTGTGTGAGTAATACGATAGCCAAATTTTGCTCCCTCAATCTATTTTTTTTTAATTACATAAAAAAGGTTTCATAATTGTGTCATTAAATTTAATTTTTAACTTACCAAAATATCTAAGTCACGAGGATCATCGAAATAGTTTGCAAAAATTATTGGATGATCCTTGGCATCGGCGCTGCTCAATAAAATTCGTCCACGACTCCTTGGTCGCATCACCAATGGAATAATCATGATTGCATCTTTATAAATGATCGGTTCATATACATGTGCATAATATTCATAAGACATGCCAGCACCACGTCTACTAAATATTCCTCCATCCGATGTATCCGAATAAGATGCAAGAAATATTTGAACATCTGGCCAATCTACGCTAGGATCTTGATATTTTGTATTAATATAAGCCATTACTTCTGAAGCTGGCATGGCGTACAATGGTCCCTTCTGATCAAATGTAAAATCTCTTGCTGTTTGAATATCTAAAGTTTTTGGAATAATATATGAAATCGTTTGATCAGAAGTTGGATTCTGAATTAAATATGTTGCACCACCAGATGCAATATGGTCTTGTAAATTTTCACCAATTCCTGGTAAATCTTTTATTATACGGATATTGTGTTGCATTAATTGAATTGATGGGCCAATACCAGACACCATAAGCAGTTGAGGCGATTGAATAGTACCGGCTGACAATATAACTTCTTTTGACGCATACACTTCTCGAATTTCATCATTGCGTGAAAATAGTACACCATAGGCTTGTTTTGTATTAGGATTGATCAAAATTTTTTCAACGAATGTTTTTAATGTAACGTGTAAATTAGGTCGATGAGAAGCTGGACGTAAAAATGCTTTATTTGTACTACATCTTAACCCATTACGTATCGTTCCTTGTGTTTGCGAGAATCCAAATTGTGTTCGTCCGTTAACATCACCGTCTGGATTTAATAAGCCCATTTCACGTCCCGCTTCTAAGTACAAATCTTTTAAAGGTGATACCGATCGAAATGGTTCCACTGAAAGATACCCATTTGTTCCATGATAAAAACTATTAGCTAAATATGGATCACGCATATCCTCTGATTTTTTAAAATATCGTAATATGGCATCATAATTCCACCCAGGGTTACCTAAGCTAGCCCATCGATCATAATCTTTACGATTACCGCGAACATACATCATTGCATTCAAGACACTTGAACCACCTAATACTTTTCCACGTGGCCAATCGCATACACCATCAATCATAGCCAGACAAAATCTATCTGATGGTTCAGTCTTAAATTCCCAATCCAAAGTGGAATGTTGTAGTGCTGGGAACAGTAATGGTATTTCTGAAATTTAAAAAGTAAAATTAACCATTCAAAATTTGATGGATTAAAACTACTACACCTGATAATAATGATTCATCTGGTCCAGCTTCAATTAATAAAATATTCCATGATGAAATTTCTGATAATCGTGAGGCCATTACGGACCCAGCTGAACCACCACCAATAATAATAAAATCATAAACTTCTAAGAAACCACTCGAATCAATACTATGCACACGATTTGCTTTATCAACAATATCTGGCCGTTGAAGTCGCATTCCTTCATGAAGTAGTACTAACACTGCTAAACCAGGACCATAAGATACCAAAATTCGGAGTTGAGAAAACACTGTATGTAAAGATGCCATGTTTAATTACTAATATTCTATTGTATCACAATTATCCGCTGAAATTGTACATGGTGTATTCACGACAATTATTATCAAACTAAACCAATAAAATTATTAAAACTAAATTTTATTCAAAAGTTCTTCAGTATTCACAATTTATATCCAAGCACCTATATAATAATTTTATTTTTGCTGCGTCTGTACAAAAAAGAATAAAAGTAAAGAAATTCGATTTAATTTTTATTGTTTTTGTTTTCAAAATTTGCACTGTCATTTTTTACTGGAATGGATTTTAGCAACAAATTAATATTTTCAATATAAAAGAACTCTTTTACCTTTGTTAACGTGCAAATAAATGTAGTGGTGGTGAGTTTTAGGTGAGAGTAATTCTACCGCATAACATATTTAAAAATATTATTAATTGTATAATCATAACGTCATCAATATTTAACCAGTAAGCATAATTCAACGTTTAATCAAAACGTTATTTATGAATCAATTGACTTATGTACTAATGCTTACAAACATATACTCAATCAAGTATTGAATGCTAGTTAATATTTTCAGAAATTATCTTAATTTTTTAACAATTAAAGAATAAATATGTAGTTGTATTCATTCGATTCTAATGAAAAAAATTAATAATAAATTATTAATATTTTTTTTAAATTTTATTTTAAAGTTTACCGAGGAATTATTTACTTTTTCGAAAAGAAAGAAACATATCTTAGAAATATGTGACAAGTACAAATGAAAAACAAATGATTAAAAATTTCTTTTTTTAATAATTAATTATTTTAATTTTCTAGTCTTTACACATTATATTTTTGTTAAGTCTTAGTATTTAGTATTTTTTTTTATTGTCGCACCTTAATTTTAAAAGTGCGCTATTTGAGAATCGTTTAATTAATATCACATGAATAACATTATTTGTATCTACACTTATAAATGTCCTCTATATATAAATACAGCAACAGAAAATGTAAAAAAATTAAAATAATAAAATTCAAATAAAAAATGTTGCATAAACGAGAGCAAGTAAATTTAAAATTCCATTGTATTTTGTTGAATCCAATAGTCTTTAATAAGATCGGCCCCTTTTTCACCTATCATAATTGCTGGGGCGTTTGTATTGGCCCCAACTAGTTTTGGCATAATACTTGCATCAATGACACGCAATCCTCTAACTCCATAAACTCTTAATTGTGGATCGACCACTGCTGTTCTATCCCAATATGGTCCCATTTTACATGTTCCAACCGGATGATAAATAGTAACAGAATATTGTCGTATCATGCATTCCCAAAATAAATCTGTAAACATTTGTATGTGAATGCAGCCGGGCCAATTATACGCTACTAATTTGGAACCAAACCGTTGCATTGATAATGTTTGTGAAACTGCAACAGCAATTTTTACACCTTCAACTAATGTTTTTAAATCGAAATCGTCGTGAAAATAATTTGGATAAATGTATGGATAATCGAATGGATTTTTACTGCGTAATCTAATTGTACCAACACTTTTTGGTCGCAGCAACATTGGTATTATGCTCCATGTGTCTTTATTATTAATAGGAGCAAAAACAGCATCGTAAAATTGTTCAGTTAATCCATGGGCTTTACGCAATTGATTTCCACCATCTGAATTAGTTGATCCAGACACAAAATGAAATTCAATATCAGGAAAGTCCTCTGATGCGTTTGCATATTTTGTGTTAACAAAAGCTAATCCTTCAACGCCGCCTAATATAGTTAATGGGCCCTGACCAAGAACTGCATATTGTAATACTGTTGACACGGATTGTAATCGATTTTCTACAATTGACACAGGGCGATTTACACTGAACGTTAATCCACCTAAACCAATATGATCTTGTAAATTTTCGCCTACCGGCAAATCTTTAATCAATGGAATTTTATGTTTAGCTAGTTCTGCTTTTGGCCCAATACCTGATAACATTAATATTTGTGGTGAATTAATGGAACCGGCCGAGACTATAACTTCTTTTGATGCTCGAATATAATGAATTTTTCGTTCACGAATAAATTCAACGCCAAATGCTCGTTTGCTTATTGGATCTATCATAAGCCTTGTAACATGTGAATACATAGCAACATGAAGATTTGGGCGTAAACGTGCCGGTCGAAGAAAAGCTTTTGATGTACTACACCGACTGCCTCTTCGTACAGTTCCTTGGGCTATCATGAACCCTGTTCCTTTTTCTCCATTCAAATCATTATTCTCGTATCCCATTTCAACACCGGCTTGAACAAATGCTGCTGCTAATGGTGTATGAAATGGTGCCTCGCCAACCGTTAAATATCCACCGCTGCCATGATACGGTGTTGCAGCCAAGTATGGATTTGTATTGTCCTCAGATTTCTTAAAATAATACAAAGCTTCTTTATAACCCCAACCAGGATTACCAAGTTCCTCCCAATGATCGTAATCTCTCTTGTTGCCTCGCAAATAGAGCATATAATTTAAAACACTTGAACCACCAATCACTTTACCACGGGGCCAATTGCAACGACCACCATTCATAGCTGCAAATAATGAATAAAATAGTTATTTATTTAATAAGGAAAATATCAAATATTCTTTCACTTACCCAAACATGCAGTCCCTTGAGGTTCAGTCTTATACTTCCAATCCAAATTGCTCAATTGTAAAAATCCGGCCATCAATGGCACATCTGACACCTATTAAAATCACAAATAAAATTCTGGCAATATTAATAAAACATTTAAAAATTCAAACCTCTGTCTCATCGCCACCAGCCTCCAATAACAAAACATTCCAATTTTCCACTTCAGTTAAACGATTTGCCAACACTGCTCCAGCTGATCCCGCACCAACTATTATAAAATCATATTCGTCCAGTAAGTGTTCAGTTGGTATATCAATTGGTCGCGATTCGGGAGACATGATTTCTTCATATTGAAAATATGCAACAGCTGCAACTAACATTGGTACAAACCATCCAACGCTGTTTGCTGCCGTGACAGCAGCACCGCCAATTGCATTTGCTGCACCAACTATGGCACTCATGTCTTAAAAGTATATTTAGCTTTCACTTAAAATCTTAGCTATTGGTTGTTGTTTTTGTTGTGTTCAAAGGTTTTTTTACTGTTGATTAGCAGAGACACATTTCCATCTTATTTCTTTAGGTGGATAACATTAAAGCAATTGTATGGTTTTCTTTCTGAAAAATGTAGTTAAAATATCGTCTTTAAAATTAATGAACAATGTGAAACATTTGCTAAGTTTTGGTTTAATCAAATATTCTATGAATGAATTTCTTTCGTAATACACGGATGATAGTGTATTTGAAATTGTTTTGCACGTATTGTTACGTTTTGCATATAATAACAAATAACGAGAACAAGTATCAACTTTTATGTTTATAAATTAAAGTTTATTGGTAAATTCACGTAAAGAAATATATTTTGGTTTTACAATAATATCAGTTACATAAAATTAAACTAGTTTTGTGTTTTTTTTTTTTTTAACTACTTGAACTATTTTTCCATTTCATATTTCGAATAAACTATTTCAATGTTATATATTTTGTCTATTACAAGAACCTAAGGCGTTATGTATAATGGATATGAAAGAGTTAAAAAACAGATTTTATTTCATTAATTAATAATTTTTTTGTTACATATTTTTCTTGTCCGATAATTATTAGTAATTTCATTATTTGTTTTCCGAGAATATTAGTAATATTATTTAAAAAAGTCTGTTCATTTTATTTAGATCTTTAAATATATATATATATATTATATATAAACAAACGCAAATCCACAAATTTTATTATTAACCCGATAATTATGATAATGTCACCTTCGCTTTAGCTAATTTGTTACATAAAAATAATTTAACTAAAATTTTGTCAAAGTTTTTTTATTTTTTTTTTACTTGGGGCGACTTGATTCCTACTAAATAATAAATGCAGTATAATTAATGCCTTTGGCGAATTATTGGAAGCGATTGAAGGTTTAGTTCATGGAAAAATAATTTTATAAGATTTATAGATATAATTAAATAAAAAAAACATTAAATAGAAAATCTAACGTAAATGTTGATTTAACGACTGCTTAACTATAGTCAAATATGCTTAACTATATATGATGCGTTAATATAAATATATGGTGCTATTTAAGAAAATATATCAAAATATTATTACAATAATAACGATACATCGATGATACATGTGTGCACTGTTTCATTGATGATACAGCATGATGATGATTCAATGATCACGTTTACCATGTTTATTAAAAGTGAAATTTCAATAGTTTTTTAAATCAATAATAATATACTAGAGTCGAGTTGGTAAATAAATCAACAAGTCAGTATAATAAATAATATCAATAAATTCAAGCAGTAGACTAGATAACAATAAAATATTGCTTTCATGGCAAAGAAATGCAATGACGTTTTTTTGTTGAGTTTTTTTTTTTGTTTTTCCTTTTTGTTTTTTTTTTGTTTAATTCAATTAAGTTGGTAACACCGTTACGAAGTTTATATGTGAATGCAATATTAATAAATAATATAACGGTTTTTATAGCATTTCATTAAGAATTCCAATCAGTTTCATTTACCACATATTTAAATTTTACCACATACTTGTAAAAGTTTTTACACAATAAAGTGTACAGTGCCGCAATACATACGTCATACATAAATATGTTACTTTTGGATAATATGTGCGTACATAAAAAAGATAAAAAGGTTTTAGTTAAATATTACATACGGATAACGGATCACAGTGTTGGTCGAAGCGAATGGATTAATTAAATGATTTTTTTATTGAAATTTATAAGAAGAATGCGTTCTTTTGATTTCGGCAGAGAAAAACACTCATTTTTGTTTAAAATTTCAATGCTTTACTGCTAATATTATGATATCTGTTATCATTTTTATTATTTTTTACATGTAAAAATCACAAATGATTCAATCATATTTAATTTTTCTTCCATCTCTATGTCAACTATCAAATAATAATTTGCTCGATCCAAATATATTAATAAATAATTTCATATCATTATTTATTTCAAATATGTTTAGCAATTTATTTTGCTTTGCATGTTTACTTATTTATTATAAAAATTAGTTTAATGCGTAGACCTAGACACACCAACAATCTCACGGATTACAAAAAAATGAAATTTAATTCAAAAAAAAATAATCATAATAATAATAATAATATATATTATTTATCAGCAAAATTTTGAATAATTGAAAATTAATGAAGTAAATAACTTTATCATATATCATCATGAAAACAAAACATTTATAATAATAATCTTATAAAAAGACCGTATTAGTCGCAACGCAACCAAGTAAGTAGATATATAAAAACTACTAAAATGGGGCACGTACATATAAACCGCGAAATTACCGTTATATTTTAATGTTGACATCTTTTTTTTATGGTTCTCTTCATCTACCTACGCTTATTGTTATTATGTTATTATTACAATAACCGAATGGCATATATTTAGTCATCTAAAACCAAAACAAAATACATCATAATAAATAATAAATATTGTATTGTAAAGTTTACAGAAATCTAGTAAGAATGTATTGACTGAATGCTAGTAGTGTATTTCAATATTAATGATAAACAAATATTTTTGTACAGATTGTTTACAATATTTTGATTATCTTATATTATACAAATGCAAGCACGCGTTCATACAATACATAAATAGTTATTTAAATTTCTATCAGTATAGATTTTAATTTATTAAATATATTTTAGCATTACTTCATTGTTTATATACTTATAAATTATGCATCTATTAAATATCTGTACAAAGAAAAGAACAAAAAGAAAAAAAGAAAAATGAAAACCAAAACAAAACTGAATTTCTCTAAAAACAAAACAAGCAATATATTTCAAATACAATTGCACTTAACAAGTCTATATAATGGTATTTAATTTAAACGAAAAGTAGGTAAAGCTTTTTAATTAAAATCACCAATAACAACAAAAAGTTTTAAACTCTTCAACTACTTTGAATCAAATTGGATGACTGTTTTTAAAAAAAATAAATAAAAATATTTAGGTGATCTCAAAACAGAAATTAATTCTACCGCTCATTGAGTTGCAAATTAGTAATAAGTACCTTTTATGTGGTTTGATATTTCCGCATAGTTCAAAAATTAATCACTTTTCGTTTCGTCAAATTATGTATGATTTAATCAAAATCCAGTACAGTCCACATATATTTCCACGCGCTTAACTTAACTATGAGTAAATGTTTAACACATTTCACAATATTGCACTAACATTTATATTATAAAATCACTTTTTTTTTTCAAAAAAAAAAAATAATAATAATAAACACACCAAACCTAAGGTAAGAGTTGGTATTAAATGACTACACGACAGAGAAATTTCACTTGAAAAATAAAAATAGTTAAATGAAATAAAATCGAAACGATTTGCTTTTAAAAAAAGTCTGTTTGCGTGTGTGTCGAGTGTTCTATTATTTATTGATATTGCAATTTAATTCTCTATTCTCTATTAATCATTCCGTGAAAACAAAACTTAAAAAAAAAAACCACGACAATGAAATGCACAACTGAAGAACATATCAGCGACGTTTAACAGTCATTCAACAACTGGATGATCTGAATCAAATCAATTTTAAGTACACTTTTTCTTCATGGTCAAATACGTTGATGATGGCACGTCAGTATATGATGGTTATAATGTTTTATATGCCGATGATGATAATGTATGGTTTTTTATTTGATTGTATAAACGAATACGATATAGTTATACTCTTAATATACGTTGGTATGCCAAGGTGTTTGGATGTGCGATGGGGAGAAGAAGGTTGGGGGGCTTGCATGCATTTAAAAAAATAATATGAAATTGTATTGGCTGGAGAGCGCATTATCTGTTATTCACATTCAAATAACAATTCATGTTTGTAGTCTTTAATTTTCTTTTTAATTAAAAGAAATATATACACGAAAGTCTTATTATTTTTGTTTATGTTTACTGTTCTTCATTCTAAATGGTTATACACATTTATATATCTTGTTTATTTTCATCTTCGGTTAATATGTAGTGTGTATGCATTGAAAACAAA
Organism: Catotricha subobsoleta; assembly: GCA_011634745.2. Classification (NCBI taxonomy): domain Eukaryota; kingdom Metazoa; phylum Arthropoda; class Insecta; order Diptera; family Cecidomyiidae; genus Catotricha; species Catotricha subobsoleta. Next base: position 28,616 of record JAABKK020008685.1, read on the forward strand.
TAATACAATTTTTTTTGTTGCTTACAATTGTTCTCTTTTGTTTCTTCATCTGACTTTTCTCTCTTTACATCAAAATAGGAAAAAGTTATTAGTTTCGTTAATGGCTTAATGCACCAAACTAGTATATTATCGAAATCATTATCATTCGATTAATATTGCATTGGCGAATCATAAAGTCTAAATGAAAATTTGCAGAATAATTATTGTGGCAATACATAAATAAGCTCATTCCATCTTTAGAACATATGTGGAATTGTCATCATGGTGCTTGAGGCTAGATTTCTTGAAACCACGGTAATCCACATTTTAACAATTTAATCTTCATTATTACGATGTGACAATATCTGTAGTTTCAGATACGATTATTTCACGAAATCCAATATTATTAATGTAGTTGTAATGTAATATCTGAAACTGAAAGATACCTCAGTCAACTTAAACAAACAGCAGTACAGTTTTAAATTTATAATAATTTTGAATACCATCACAGAGACAACTTTGCGACTCTACGAGTAAGATTAAAATTACCTACGCAACAATTTATAATATAAAAGATCAAGTTCACGGTGTTGATATTGAGAAGAGCGAGCGAATAACAGATTTAATTCATTTTATTACCGCATACTGGTGTTTCGTGACCGTGACCGTCACCGTGCATCTAATAATTGTATTCAAATTACCTTTACTGGTGAAAAAAAAAATATGTTTTTGTTAATGTTTTATTATTTATTTTTCAATTCACGAAAAAAAATAGAAGAAAAATGTATATAATGTTTTAGTTGGTCTTTGTTCCCATTGTTTAGTTTTCTGTTGATTTAGTTATCATACTCAGAATTGATGCTACGTCTTGGACAAATCATAATTTCGAGATGATGATCGTGTAAACGATAATACATGTTATCTGTTTCTCTCTAAATTAAAATCAAATAATTACTTTGTGATTTATTTTTGCGATTAAGTTACCTTGGATTTTTTGTTTATATGTTTTCATTTTAAATGGACAAAAATTAAGTATAAATACAAATATGTGTCTAATTAGGGATGACGTATAGCTGCTAAATTTTATGACATGACAATATTTTTCTAATTCTCAGGATTCAATTCAGTTTAAATAAACTATATGAAATAATAAAAAAAAAATGTTTTAAAGGAAATAAATGTAAATATGCTTGAGTTTGTATAAAGATTATTTACATAATTTAAAAAATTGCTTATTTGATTTAGTCTTGGAATAAGCCGAACACCATTTCTGCTTGAGAAACAGAACCAAAACTAAATTTCAAATTTTCTATTTGTTTAGAGTTAATCCAGTTTACAGTACATGAAACATCGTTCACAAATCGAAGTTCTATTAATTTAATTTTTAAAATAAACAAATGATATAAAAAACAATACTTTGGACTAGACCAAAATACTCATTAAGATTGTTTCCTTTCGACTATGCAAATTTTGGTGTCAAAACTATGTATATGACGCATTTTAAGTCTAAAATTCTAATATTTTCTATCATAATTTATAAGAATGTGGTGCGGTCACCTATATGATTGCCTAATAAAATATATAGCAAGTCATCGAATAATAATCAATATAAAATCTCGTTTATTTCGTTTCCTGAGAATATTAAAAATAATATTTGGACGTGAAAGTTGACTTCAAGCAAAACCATTTATTTACTTATTCATGGTAAATATTATGTTGCAATTTTTGTTTTTGTTTCTTTGGTGTTTTTTTTATTTCCATATTTCCACTGAAATATTTAATTAGTCTAAAAACATAAACATAAAATAAAAAAAAATCGCCATAATGTTGATGGAAAATGTATTAATTTACATGCCACGCCTGAACACATACTATTTTCGTTCAAACTTTGTTTACTATTCATATTTCAATATCAGTGATTGATTGCTTTCAATTAAAATATAATTTAGAAAAATATGTGTATGTTTTTTTAAAATCTAATTTCATTTTTCTTTTTTTCTTTAGGTGGATGTTGTGGATCAACAAAAAAACGTACAATAGTCGGTGGTTGGGCATGGGCTTGGTGGCTTGTAACCGATGTACAACGTCTTTCTTTGGAAGTGATGACATTAAATCCAATGTGCGATGGTGTTGAAACGGCACAAGGTGTACCACTTACTGTAACAGGCGTTGCCCAATGTAAAATCATGAAGGTATGGTTTTCTTATTTTCAAGGTTTAAGAATTTGATTTCGTTTTTAATCTTTCGTTTTTACTTTTTAAATGTTATATTCATTAGAGCAAAGAAACATTAAATTTCAGAAAATTTGATTTTGTCTAAATTAACAAAATAATATTAAAATTATATCTATAAAAAAAATAATTAACTTCTAAACCTTAAGAAAAACTATTTTTGAAATAATATTTTTTATAAAAATAATCAATTTTTTATTTTTGTAGAGCATGTTTACTATCGACTAAAAAAATATCCTTTAATAACCTAATTCAGCTAATCAAATTTTTATTATTATTATTATTTATTATTTATTATTTATTTTTAATTAGGTTTATTCCTCTCGTATACACAACGACAATTTTAAAATAAATATTAATT
>JAABKK020008685.1:31286-56111 GCA_011634745.2 Catotricha subobsoleta
TTATTATTTATTATTTATTTTTAATTAGGTTTATTCCTCTCGTATACACAACGACAATTTTAAAATAAATATTAATTATTTTTTTTTTAGTTTTCTAGATCTTTGAAAATCCTAGGTTAGATAATTTGAGCTACTCGAAACAGTACTCATCTGCTTGATCTGGATGGATAAGAAAAATTTGCATCGTGACTATTTTCATTTTAAATTATTTTTCAGGTTGAATGAATTGTAATATTTGCTGTAGATATATTTTTTTTTTTAATTAGCTGATTAGTTTTTGTTTTTAAAAATAGATTTTAGAAAATTACACTTTTTTAATAGTGATAGCTTTTCCTTCTTTTGCATAATTTAAAAAAAAAAGAAATTTGGAGTTTATTCTTTGGAATGAAGTAAAGATTAAAATAATACTTCCGACATAATTGAAAAAAATCAATTCTATCTAATGGATTTAAATTTAATTTCATATACTACATTCTTGTACGTACATTTTTTTCAAAATTACTATTTAAATACATTTAATATGTAGCTTATGTAGGACAAATTAGGTAAACGTGATTAGCGTATTGAATAGCCAAATTCTACGTAATATTGGAAAAGTTTAATTATAACGTCATATAAAATATAAATCCATCGAGATTTTCTTAATATAGGGTTTACTTCACTGATAAAACAAAATTGTGGTAGCAACTTATATGTTGTTTGAACTATTGTTCTTTTCTATGGAACAAAATATAAGTTACAGCCACATATGCAACATCTCATACAAAAAAACTAAAAAAAAAAACAATATTTGACGCTATATTATATTTATATATAATTGCCGTCCATTTTTTATTTTCCAATGTAGATTCCAAAATCATTCTAAAAGTGTGGTGTTATTTGATCATTGGTTTTCAGATTCAGATATGACTGACGTAAAAATAGGGTACATATATTCACGTAGTATGATATTAAAGATTATGCTTGAACTTATATTAATTATTTTGTGTTGGTAAACTAATATAAGTAAATATTCTCAAATTCATATACGAAAATATCTTCATACAGCATTACATTATTTAATGCACAAATAATTTAATGTTACGATCAAAATATAAATAAATAAATATATCAAATAACTTCCATATAATCTCCAAATAAAAATGAATGATTTGTAATTATCTGTAAAATATTCTGAATGTGTGATGCATAAATTTTTGAATGAATAATTTATTGATTGTACGTTCGTTTTCTAGTTGCTTAATATTTCATTTGATTCATGTGGTAATAATATTTTCAAAATTAAAATAATATTTAAATGTAGTATCAAATTATTTCGATACATTTGTAGAATAAATATTCTATGGACCGCATTATTATTACCACATCCAAATCAATTAAATGGCTTAATTTTATCCAATAATGACATTAAAATATCCCTTAATCTATAAATTACTTTTATTACAATGCACTTTTATATATTTTTTTATTTATTTTTTTCATAAATTTATTTAATTGAAATCATAACAAGAAAATATTAAATTTATTAATTAATTGTTTTTGATTTATCGTAAAAATTAATTTGAAAAGTACAATATAACTTCTAAAATATGAGTAAAATTTGTTGCTAAATTTATGATATTAGTGTAAAATGTTGTTTACTTTCTTTTTCTTTAATTTTGGTTTTAAGTAAATATTACTTTGTTGATTTTACAGAACAAAAAAAAAAAATTATTTAATCCAATATAATCAATATTTAACGCAATTATAATTAAAAACTACTTTATTTTCCTAAATGATTTTATTACAATTATTTTTAAGATTCATTTTATTTTTACTTTATTATAATTCTAATTAATATTTTATATTTATTTTAATTTTATATTTATTTGTATTTTCTATTAATCCTAAATATGTTTTATTTATTTCAGATTTTATTTATAATTTAATTATTATTTTCTTAATTATTTATTTATGCACTTATAAATAATTTCTAGGATAATTTAAATTTTTATAAAATTAAAAAAAAAAACAAAACAAAACAAAACGTTTTCATATAAATTTAATAAGAAAAACCCAGTAGAAAGAGTGAATATTATTTGCTTGCAACGTACAATTCTGTATTTGTAGACAGCGTGTGTTCGTGTGACGTGTGGTAAAATTTGAAAATTTCTCACAAAAAAAAAATATTCAGAAAAAAAAGGCCGAGAGAAATCAAATTTAGAATTTTTTTTTTAATGTGTTCACCAACTTCATCACACAATTCCTAAAATAATTATTTTCTTCCCATCTCACCTAAACTTAAATAATGATGATTTAAATTATATTTAATTTAAAAAAAAATTATTAAAATTAAAAACACACGTGCGTGCGCTCATATTATAAAAAAAAAATATAGAGAAAGATAGAAAAACAAATTGGTGGACATCAATTAAGATGATGCACATACCGTGTCCATCCGGATGGCTGTTTCTGATCCCTTGCGTTTTTCTTATTTTTATTTATAGATGATGAACGTGTATTATTTTCACCATCAGGCCGACGAGCTGCTCGGTACGGCGAGTGAACAATTTTTGGGTAAAACGGTGAAGGAGATCAAGCTAACAATACTGCAAACCTTAGAAGGACACCTTCGTGCCATACTTGGTAAGTTAAATAATATATTTAATTATTAATTGCTAAACTTAACTTATTTATTTGTCAAATAAATTTTATTGTTGTTTGGAATTTGGAACAGGCGCATATTGTGTAAATTAATCATATTACATATAAAGACCTATCTAAAAACGTTTTCGATATTACATTAAACATATCGAATTCCTTTGAATTTTTTTTTCTATATAGTTATGCATTATGCATATATGTAATAATAAAATGTAATAAATAACTTAAAGTCGGTTATTGGATTATGTTGATTGATACGTGGTTAGACATATTCTATAAATATTGAATCTTTCGTTTTTCTAATACACATGCTTGAATAGAGGCAACAACTGACAGATCTATAACAAATAGCATATATACACATTCGGCTGAAGTACAGATAGCAGCTTGTGATTTGGTTTCAATTGATAAAAAAATTAATTTGTTATATATAACCTTTTTATTTCATTCATTTCAAGAAGAGATTCCTCCCTAAAAAAAATACTAAGATTTTTCTTCAAAAAAAAAAAACTTCAATAGTGCAGAAAATTTCAAATTAATTAATAATCTTGGAGAAAAATTATTTCTTCCATTTAGAAATGTATTTTTTGCTTATTCGAATTAAAATCATTTAATTTTTTATTTTAAGAAATTATTATACGTTGTTTTAGGATTATAATACAATTTCGAACAAAAATGTGTCCAGAAATATTATAAGCGAAAAAATGTTGTTAAACAATACATAGGTATGTACTCGTATGTATGTATATTTAATATTCAAATATTTATAAAGTAAGCCGAACTCGTCTTTTTTTGTTTTAATAAAATTCTGGCTACCACCAATGTGGTTTTCATAAAAATTTTCAATATGAAATTTGGCGTGAATCATATACATAATTCATAAAGTTAAAATTGCTCGTCTAAAAGAAGTTATCCCTGAGAAAAAGGTTCGAAGAGGTTGTACGTCTAATAATAAGAAAAAATATATACTGTATTTGTTTTATGTAAATTTTATATTAAAATTTATAATAAAACTTTCATCGATGATTAATGTCATGCATATTTATTTATTCAAGTAATTTATTACAGGTGATAGTAGTCCCCCAGCAACCTTAACATAAATTTCGTATGATTTAAAGTGTGACAAAGTGTAAGAGTTTATTGCAATGAAAAATTACAATCTTATGTACTTTGATACCAATTAGAAATTACCATTGTCGTTTTTATTTACTTAAACGTGTTTCGCTGTACCTACTGTTATAAAACTGTAACCAACCAATGACTATCTGCACGTAGACATTCTAATCTTTATTTAAACATTTCGACAATTTTTCATTTAGTAAATTCTAAATAGTTTCTTTTTAATATGCACCAACGGTACAACTAATAATAAATATGAAAACTCCCTAAAAAAATACTTATTTTTTTTATAAGGAAATAAATTATTTTCTTTTCCAACATAAAAAAAAATAGCATCAAGAATGAAAATCTTTCTCTATTTCTTGTCTATTCTCTATTATATATATTTTTTTCTAACATTTTCGCTTTCCTCCTCATCGGTTTTGAGTACACTGAGCAGTGAGCACGTACACTGTAGTTAAGTATTAGACTTGTATTATTATATTTCATATCATCACTGTTGATATTCGTTTGTTGTTAAAATAGAATATAGGAAATAATATTGCAAAGGCAAAAGCGAGCTTATGGAAAAAAAAAAGTTTTGCGTTCTCGCATTTCTCAAATTCTACTTGAACAACAATATTCAGTTTAAAAAGTTTCGTTTGGTGGTAAAGGTTTTTATGAAAAAAAGAAGAAAAAAATAGTTAGTCGTGCATCGTCTCTTGTGTGTTTTAAAAGCTTTTTTTTTTGTCATGTCGAAATGTTCTGTTTCTTTCGTTCGGTCTGTTGTGTGAGGCTCATTGTGATAATAATACAACATTGAATTGTAAATTTTAAGTGTTCTTTAAAATACGATCGTTGAAAAAGAAGAATAGAGAAATTCTTTATAAAAATGTAGAAAGTGGTTCATGACATGATTTTTGCGTGTTTTGTATTAATTTGTTTTTTTTTCTTCATTTATTTATATTAATTAAGCAATTATAAGCAATAAATAAAAACGTGAATTATGATAATCGGTTTGAAAATTATCATAAAAATCAATAAATTATTTATTATTTGATTTATTGTGGAATAAATGCTGTATTTATAATTGAATATTAGATTAAATCAAATTGACCTTCTAATATGTGAATAACAAGACAAACTAAGTATAATAGCTATTGAATTAAATATTGTTAACATATAACTTTTATATCTCGTTCAATTTATTTCAATGTTGGCACATAATTCATAAATTATATTTAATTGATTTTATTATATTATTTAATATTAATTTCCGTATCGGAAGTAATAAGAGCAAAACTTTGTTTTTTCTCTATTACTGTCATCTCTAATCGTGAACATTTAGATATATGTATTTATTTTTACACATATTGAAAGAATAATGAGCCAGAATGTTAGATGAATTTTATAAATTTTTCAATTATTTTATTTATTTATAGAGCAAAATTATTCAAGCATAAAAGTTTTAATAATAAAAAATATTATTGTTAAATTTTCCAAATGCGTAGGTAATTAAATGATAAATAAAAATAGATTATAGTTATTTGTGTTGTATGCTGAAAATTAGAGTGAGGTTTAAATGAACGGAATAATTTTTTTGATATATTATTTTAAATTTTTTTCCACTTGACCCTTGATTTTAAAATTCTCAATTTTAGCTTTCTTCTCATTTTTGTTTTTGATTTTTTTTTATTTTACATTTTAGTTGGTTCTAAAATAATTGATAGAATTAAAATTTCCAAAATAAACTATCTTGCTCCGCTTTGCATATTTTTTTTATGATTACTTACGAAAAGCACATCAAATACTTTTTTATTTTGTTAATCGTTTTATGGTAATAAATGGTTGAAATTTGCTGTTATTGCTTCATTTTCATTGAAAAAAAACTAGTTTTATTACCACTAATAATTACTTTTATAGCACAGTCAGTAATTCAGTAATAATTTCGAAACTGATAAGAATATATACGTTTTAAATGAGAATTATATTTCAATTAAATAAAATTCCAAGTTTTTAATTCATTAAATTAAATTAAATAAAATTATTTATGTCATGGTTAAAAGAAAATAATTTGGAGGCAGGTTCATTACATAGAAACATTCAATAGAAGTTAACAGCTTTCGCTGACAGTTATTATTCACTTTTTCAATTATTTCAACTTTAGCTATTAATAGCTATTTCATTCTCATCACAATAAAGAAAACAGAAAATTGTAACGATTTTAAATGTCAATAAGCGGAATGTTGATTTATTCTCCAGCAAGATATACAATGAGATAAAGTAATAAATATCCTTTGCTCAAGTTATAAAAATAAATATATACTAATATATATAATAAAATATAATCGATTTAAATTTTTATCGTAAGCGTTATTGCTATCAATTTCTGTTTTCTATATATATTGATTAAATTTGAGTAAATTAATAAAATTTATGCTAATTCGAATACTTGTAATCGACAAATAAATAATGCTTGAGGTATTTCTCTTATCTAATATCATGTATTTTGTGTTTTAAAATCATATTTACATAAAATTATATGAAATAAGTCAAATTATTTTAATAAGAACAAGAAAATCCTTCAATCTTCATTTAATATAAATATATTACTATTGAATATGAATTGCTTTTCTTATTTCATTATGTATTAGAAAAGAAGTCTTTCCTTACGGCTCCATCCATAGATGGGTTTTCTTTTATTTTTTAGTGGGGGGTAGATTTGAAAATTTAAGACAGACATTTTTTAATTTGTTGTTAATTGCAAGTATTTTTGAAAACAAAGATTTAGAAAAACGATGCTATTTACAGTTTAAAAATTGAGTGGGTGGGGTAGTACTTGGTAGCCTCCACCCATGTTCACATATATGTCTCAATCTGATGCACTATTTTTAATTTTATTGACTCTATTATAAGTTTAAAAACTTTTTTGCTCAATCAAAACTTAATGCTATCTTTGTGAAATTTAGTGATTCAAAGAAAATATATATCGAACACATTTTTATTTAAGTATTTGGTATTTTCGTTTTAAAAAGTTCTAAGACATGTTATAATTTTTTTGTTGAAGTACATATTTCTATTTGTTTTACTATATATAAAGTACAAGTTTAGGAAGTATTTGGTATTTGTATTTCTAATAAGAAATAAAAGTTTTTTTTGCCCATATCTAAGATAATAGGAAATCAAAAGACATAAATTCATTAATTCATTCATTCATTCACTCATTCACTCTAAATGACAGAAGCACAACTGTAAACTAATTCTCAAGAAAATAGAAATTGTTTTATTTGACTTTTGATGTAGGTTTAATCAGAAAATCCATAAATCTTTACATATTAATGTTATTGCGACTATAAAAAATTTAAATTAATTTACAGAGATGAAAAGATTAACAATGAATGCTACTAAAATCAGAAAATAATAAATATATGGTTTAGATTATGCCATACCATTCAACTATCTATTTTTAGGATCCATTTGGATTCACAATATCCTTGTCTCAATTTTCTCTTTTTGCTTTGCCTTTTCTAATGAATAATTTAGTGGAATTAAATGTGATGTTTTCTTTTTAATATTTTAATACAAAAAAAAACTCTATTTAGGATTATTTTTAGTAAAATTATAATTGCTTTTCCAGGAAAATGTTAAATACTATATATATATACTAACGTTGAGAGAGCAGGAGGTCAACACATTCATTGCGAAACTATACAGCAGCTTCATCAAACGTATAAAAGAATCTCATTAAAGTGGTCCAAAAATTGTCTGAAAATGCTGTTTTTTAAAAATATGAACATAACTATTCAGTTTATTTTAGCAAATAAATTGTAATTAGTTAGTACTACTAAGGTTTCAAAAATTAGAGTAAAACAAATTTTTCATTTTTACGGCAAATACACATTTTCTTTCTCGATCATAACAACTTCTAATCTAATCTATACCCTACATAGCCTAATGCTAGCGGCAGACCAGCGAGATATTATAGATTAATGAAAGTCGATCAAGCTAAGTTCAAGAACAGTTTCTGGTTTTTGTTCGCCAAATGAAGTGTATCTGATATCAATGAACGCAAATTTAACTTAACGAAAGAAAAAACTTAAAATGAGAAGGGAAAGCCTTTTTTTTAAATTATTTTTTTTAAATTTTATCGATTATTTAAAAGCTAAAAAAAATTCCTAATCATTAATTTTTTTCAGTGGAAATATTTTTTATTTCATTTCTTAATTATGAGTTTAAATTTTCCGCGCTTTGAACTGACATAATAATAAATACCAACATAACAAAAACTAATTTTCCTCATGTGAATTTGTTATACTGCCATCATCTGGACTAATGAATATTTAAGGTCAAAATAATAGAAATAGAATATAGATAGAAGGACATTATAACAGTTTCTCAGTACAAAATATCGTATGCGAGCTAATTTGAAAAATGTGGGCAAAACGATGTCGTTGATTGTATCATTACAAACGCGCATTGCAATTTTGTATGCTAGTGTGTGTAATGATACAATCAACGACAACGTTTTGTCCACATTTTTCAAAACAGCTCGCATACGATTTCAACTGTTATAATGTCCTTCTATCTATATTCTATTTCTATTGTCAAAATATATTCATTTTTTCTATTCAATATTAAAAATATTTCCCAACATATTTCAAATTTATGCCATTAGGAATAATTTCTTCTAATTTTCTCTAAATTAGTTTTCCTTAGCATAAACCACTTTTCTTAATCTAGAATATCTCATTCGTATGTCGCTAGCATAAGGATAGTTTCTAATTACGCTTAAAAATGTTCATCTCCACACCACATGGCAGGTGCTCATATTTTTAATGAAATGCTTTTTAGACCATTCTAATATACATATTCGAATGATATAATGATGAATGGTACCATCCTACACATAGCTTTATGCATTTTAATTAATATATGAAAGTCAAATAGATTTTAATTAAAATCTTACATTGTGAAAAATCTCATGAGAGATTATACAGTTTGTCATAAAAGTGAAGTAATGAATGTTTCTCTGATATATTATTTACCATATTTCAGTATTAATGATTGGCGTTAATAAAAACGAGGGTTTTTATTTAATTTTATTTTTGTACGGTTTTCATATAATTTGGGTCAAGTGAAGTCATTGGAAAATTAAATAAATAGGTGTCGTGTGCTCGCGATAAAAACTGACTTAAAATTTTAAATATTGTCAGACGATTAATTTACTCATAGTTATTCTTTTTTAAACGCCTAAGAAGATTGGTTCTCTCCCTTCGTTAGATTGATACAGTCAATTTTTTTCTTCCATTACTCATTTACAATAACTTTTCTTAATGAAATGTTTAAATAAAATAGAACAATTTAGGTATATTTCAATTTTAAAATGAAATATTAATTAAAATGGTCGAATCATATGAGCGAAAAGCATTGAATGAATGAAAACCGTGTTACATTTCAAATAAATAATTATAATTAAAAGCTATGGATTTTGTTGTGGAAATATCAGTTATGCTAATTATAGATTAGGTACACTAGAATTAGAATTCATAATTAGAAACATTTATTTACATTCGATGACTAATCCATTATCTAAATATTATGTTATCTGTCGTCAGGCTTGGTATTTCTTAATTAAATTAATTTATAGGCGTTTCAATAAAATTTTATATGCGCGTATAAGTGAAGAAATTTCTATCAATTTAATATTGAATTGTACATCGATTGAAATTTTATATATAGTTTTACCCAGCCGCAATTAATTATAAATTTAATGTAAAATTTCTCTTGAAGGCTTTTCTAATATTTCACCATTTTATTCTTTTCGGTAAAAAAAAGAGTAATTAGAAAATATAAAATACATACGATCATAATTATTACTAATAGATTAACAGGTTGTTGTTTTGCATACATAAGAACATAATGAAGATTGATGAGGGTGTAGAACATAGAAGCTCTAGTACTTATATATTACACTTCTTTTTTTTTTTGGTAATATAATTAAGAGGAGAGATTAATAACAGAAATAGGAACAAAGCTGCTACTTTTTAATTACATGAAAAATTGTTTTAAAACATTCAGTTTTATTAGGTAAAATGTCTATGACAAAAGGGAAATAATAATCTTTTATATTAGAAATTTCATTAGAACTTAAAGTACTAAAGAAAATTAAATAATATATTTTCTTCCTGCATAGACTAAATGCATAATACTGGTATTAATTATAATTATATAATTCAATTAGCTTAAAGTTTGTTTCGTTCGGAATTTCAACGTTTCTACTTTACTATATTGACGCATACTTTTCTATAACTTCAAAGTCAAATAATTTGTTTTTAGCATATTCAGGTAAATCACGCAGTAAATTTGATTTAAATCAGCAAAGTGTAAATCATAGCAACCTGCGAGAAAACATTATGCTATTAGTTATTAAATCGATCAAATTTAATCATATCACATTTTTAAAATGAATTATTGTAATTTCATATATAATTTGTGTGATAGAAAAATAAATACAAAATATTCGGTGTAATAAAATGATTTTACAAATAACATGATATCATTATATGTATCAAATATCGATATATCAATCATCGTATTAATTGATTATAAATGGAAATAAATAAATATTGTGTTTATTATCAATTTTTTTTTGGACAGCGTGTCTATTTATAAAAATATACATTTATAAAATTTATAAAAATATTAAGATAAGTGCTGGTATAACATAAAATTTAAAAATACAGCAATTAGTTATAATTGTAAATAGTAATAAGACAAGTAATATGGAATTATTATGGATGGGAACATTTAAATTAACTTTAATTGTTGGTTTAACATGTTTTGTTGTTAAAAGGTAATTTATTTATGGTGCCATAAATTATTATCATTTCAGTGCTTAATCTGTTTGATATTTATTGTTTAGATATTTAATAATTTCTTATGTAAATACTGTGTTTTGTGAATGCACCGTAATATCTGATAATAATTAGCAATAGTACATTAATAATTTTATGATAAAAAATAAACAAAATCTAATATTTACCGTAAATAGATTTTTCCTTGCGATTTCCAAAATGAGTAGTACCGACTAGATATATGCGTACACATTTAAAAAGCAATGAAAACATTAGTGACACATGTACTCTAATCTAAATTTCAATTTCTTGCAAATCAATATTGTGATTTAAGTATTCTTTAGCATATTTGTTTTTTTTTGTTTGGTTTTAATAGCGCTGAGAAATAGTATACCCATAAGACAAAAATTAAATTTAAAGAATGTAGTTCATCATCTTGAACCATTTCTTTATAAGTATGAAAAATCATTCTACCCTAGACTAAATGTAAAAATGTTCGCAGTAGTCTAATAAATTTGTGCAATCACTTAATTTAACTGAAAAAATATATTTCATTTATGGTTCAAATTCAGAGATTATCTGTTGAATATTCACAATTTAAAATTCACATAAAATGAATCCTCATACGTCAGGTAGGCCATACATATCGTTAAATTGTTTAAATAAAAAAAGAAATCTTATAAACTCTTCGCTTTCATCATCGAAGTGCACTACGTTTTCTGCTTACATAATAGGCTCTGTTCGATTGAGCATTATATGACTATAAATCAATTTGATTTGCAATTTTGCTATCTATTCTTTCAAAAGATTATATGTGAGTCAATTCGAAAAGTAGTTTATTTTTCAATTTGTGCACATTAACGATAACATTTTCTTTCACTCAAATTGAATTGAATTGCCATTGTGTAAATATAGAAGATTAAGAACGATTTATTTCTATATAGTGAAAAATCTATATGAAAACAAATGGTTATAACTTATCCAATTATTGCATTATGTGTATGTATTCCATCGATTTATTTTTATTAAATTAAATCTATAATAACTTCACCGAAGGTCTATTACCTTATACAATACAGTGTAATAATATATAGGATAATTAAATGCAAAACTAGTTAACAGGTATTCTATTTTTAGTTATATTAAATGTAATAAACCATTCAATTTTTTTTTTAAATTGGTCTGTACTGCAAATTCGAGGAATTGAATAAATATTTAATATGTGGTTTTTCTAGCCGGATTAACAGGTCGACATTTAAAATTTACTTGTATCTTTTGTATATTCATATCAGCTTCAATTTACTTATCAAATATATTTATGATTTTTTTTTTATATGTACTTTCTGTATTATTTGTTTGGAGTGTTATTTTTTCACATCAAAATTTCGTAATAGACAATGGAGATATCTCCGTGTCACCTATACTTCTAGCTCTGTTTTCATTTTCAGTAAGTTGTTTATTCAAATCAAAATTCTAATAGACTTATTATCAATCGTGCCCTTCAAATGCATTGAATTAAAGGTTGTTAGAATAATTTCATAATACGAAGCTACAAATTCAAAATAAACATGCAAGCCTATTACTGAATAAATGCAATTACTATAAAAAAAAACCAACATTGAACCCAAATACGTACAGTTATTCAGCGATCTTTTTTTTTTTTTTTAGATTTGTAAAAATTACAGCATTCAATGATAATTTTTTTAAATTAATTCCCAAATAAACGTGGCCTTGCATAAAATCGAAACAATATGCTGAAATTTTGATTTTATCAATGACCTCTCTTATTTAGGGACAGTTAAGGTTTGCTATATTAATTGCATTTACATAACAAGAAATGCCATAACATAGATTTTGCACGTATTAACAATAAAATAATAATTGTTTGTCGCATATTAAGTAACCTTTATAATTAATGTGATATATTGCTTGTTATGTGTAGACAATAATAAAAAAAATAATATATGTATAAAGTGTTAAAAATAGAAATTATATTTTCCTCAAATTTGATTTTCAGTAAATTCTTCTGATTTAATTTCATGATTCCGTCACTGTGTTTAATTTGTTCAAACTTTAGTGGAATAATTGCATATACTTATTAGTTAAAGTAATAATTTTTTATAAATCATGGTAATTTTATTTACTGGAAATGGTACTGCGGCATGTTTTACGTAGAAATAGATCTCCTAGTCATTCCAAATTTTCCAACAGATTAAAAACAACAATAAATGAAATAGTTTTATTTTGTATTTTGTATTTTACCATATCCCTTTTAAATTGTTAGAAATAAAAATCTTTTTTTTTCTATTAATATTACAGGAACGCTTACAGTCGAAGAAGTGTACAAAGATCGCGATCAATTCGCTGCACTAGTCCGCGAAGTAGCAGCTCCTGATGTTGGTCGTATGGGTATCGAAATTTTGTCATTTACAATCAAAGATGTCTATGATGATGTTCAGTATCTTGCTTCTTTGGGAAAATCACAAACAGCCAATGTTAAACGAGATGCTGATACAGGTGTGGCTGAAGCAAACAGGTATTTAAAACAAAATATAATTTTTTTACTGACCAAATCAATTTCGAGTCTCAGTATTATTCATCGATTAAATTTTAAATTGTAGGGATGCAGGCATACGAGAAGCTGAATGCGAGAAAAGCGCCATGGATGTTAAATATTCTACTGATACCAAAATTGAGGACAACGCAAGAATGTATAAACTACAAAAGGCTCATTTCGATCAAGAAATCAATACAGCGGTTAGTTTTAAAATTCGTATTATTTTAATTTTCTATTAAGTACAAAATAAAAATCAAAAATTAATTTACAGAAAGCTCAATCTCAACTAGCTTACGAATTGCAAGCAGCAAAGATTCGACAAAAAATTCGAAACGAAGAAATACAAATTGATATTGTGGAACGTCGTAAGCAAATTGAAATAGAATGTCAAGAGGTTGAACGTAAGGATCGTGAGTTACAAGCAACTGTTAGGCTTCCAGCAGATGCCGAAAATTATCGTGTTCAAATGATTGCCGAAGGTAAACGTACACAAACAGTTGAGGTTGCTAAAGCTGATGCTGAACGAATTAAAAAAATTGGTTTGGCAGAAGCTTCGGCAATTGAAGTTGTTGGTAAAGCTGAAGCTGAAAGGATGCGTATGAAAGCTGCTGTCTATAAACAATATGGTGACGCCGCTATTATGAATATTGTATTGGAAGCATTACCAAAAGTAATACATTTTCTTAATACGATAATATGCATATTTAAGAAATTAATACAATTACTTTTTAAAATTCATACAGATTGCTGCCGAAATTGCTGCACCACTTGCTAAAACGGAAGAAATTGTTTTAATTGGTGGTAGCGACCATTGTACTGGCGATGTAGCCAGATTGGTTGGACAATTACCACCTGCAATTAGTGCACTAACCGGTGTGGATTTGTCAAAGGTCTTATCGAAAATTCCCGGTGCTAAAGCGTAATCTTTAACATAGCTGCAGTAAAAGGAAAAGAACAAATTTCATTCATTTAAAATACAAAAAAAGAACCCAAAAAAAAATATATGTTCACATTTACGAGTATAATTATTATATTATTATATATATATATACATAATATTTCAAAAATACGATATTCATTTTCCAGAAATCGATATTATTTTCTAATTTTTAACATTTTATAACATTGTGTCTTTGTAAATTATTGTAACCAAATATTCTAAAAATATTTTCATTTCATTACTTACTCTGCATCTTCTGTGCTTTCGTTAAAAACGCTTATAAATGACATACCTTTCATAAGATATTTTCTTTAATTTTCAAACATAAAAAATTTACAACTAGATAAATTTTTTCGTGATTATAAAACATTCTTTTCGTTTTTTTTTGTCTTTTTTTTGTCTTTTTTTATTGTGTTAAACAAATATTAAAAAAGTTTGGTGTCACTCATTTCAAATTCCTTATAAATTTAATTTACCGATTTAATTTTGTTCAAATGTTAGATTTAGTTTAGAATTTTTTTTTAGTTTGTATTATTAATTTTTATCTACTCTAGATTATTACAAGAAATTTGGACAACCAAATTTTTCTAAAATGTATAACGATTTCCAAAAATGGCATATAAAAAATTTGCCTAGTTCAAAACTAAAACTAACTAACTAACTAACTAACTGTTACTTTAGTTAATCAATATATTAATTTCTACAAATAAATAAACTTATCACTAAATCAAAAAAAAAAAGGAAATTGAAAAATGATTATTGTAAATACAAAAATGAACCGTAAACTGCCATATTCGATTTTCTTTATCATATTTAAATAAATGAATAAGCAATTAAATTTTATATTTATGATTTTATTTTTTTTATTTTTTATTAATGAAAAAGTTTATGCAGTCTATTAAATTCGTAATGTATAAATTCTTAATGTGGTTTTCATTTATACGCTTTGGCACAACTTTATTACGTTTACATTTTATATTAAATTTTTGCATTTATATAAGTCTTAACAAAATGTAATTAAAATAATTTTAAAACTATTTCTATTTTTTAGTTCAAATAAAATGTGTGTTTATTTTAACTGCTTTTTTATTATTGTTTTTTTTTTTTTTAAAAAATAGAATTTTCTTTTAGTTAATCTTATTTTCGTTGTAGATTATCGAGATTAGTAGTCTAGATTCTTTAAAATTAAATCATTTAAAATAGAACATTTACCGCTGTTGAGGTTATGGTGCATTTGGAGTTAAAATAGTGGAAGAGTGAGCGAGTAACCAAAAACATCCAATAGTATTGGTTACTCGCTTACTCTTACACTATTTTACCTCTAAATGTACCATACATAAAACCATTTACTGCAATTAATGCAATACCCAAGTAAAATATTGAAGTTGATGTTGTTTCGGAAATAGATCCACTTTTAAACTCTTGAATACAACCTCAACAAACAACATCATTTCATGACTAGTAGAATTTAAGTGTAAAGTAAAAATCTTACCTTATGTATGAATAATACAAAAAGCTCAAAACAACTGCAATATGATCTATTATTTATTTTCAGTTTTAATAATCGCTAATCAAGATATTTTTTGCTGATGGGTGCAATTTATAAATGGTAAAATTATTATTTACAAAATTAAAGTTTTTTTTTTGTTTTTATTAATATTACTTTTCTATACAATGAGCTTTAATATTAATTATTTAGGTAACATTTTTATTAAAAGGTATAAATATTCAGATTGAAATTGCCCTAGCAACACATAAAAACTAACAATATATTTTAGTATAAGTAAAACATAAAGCAATCGTGGTTTTCATTTAAATAAGAAAAAATCACAGTAATTGGTCAAAGAGAAAAATAAGATTTATTTCAAACAAAATTATTAATAAAATTCGAATGATCCCATTTACAAATGATTATCTAATTTTCATATCGACTTCGTCAAAGGTAAAAAAAAAAAAAAACAAATAAATAAATAAATGCAAAATGCTTAGCTACAAATTGAAATAAATCACAAAATTAATTCTTTAAATCTTTAAATAAATAACCATGGCACCGGTAAGTGAAATCTTTCTTAGAAATAAGAAGTGCTAAGTACCTAAATGGAAATATTTTTAAGATTAATAAATTAATTGAATTCTTATATTCCGTTTTTAATTTTTTTTTTTTTTTTTATAAAAGTATTAATTTTTACTTAAAAGTCTCTATTTCAAAAAAAAAAAAAGATGAAAGGAACTTTAAATTATAATTGGCAATTGAAATCAATTTTTTTTTTTTATATTTTTTAAATTAAATACAAAATTTAACTGCCTTAAAACCTAAATAAATTTATAATAAAAAAGTAAAAAATAAAAAAAATAAATAAATTATGTAGTTCATGTGTATTTAGCGTGTGTATGTATGTAAAGCAAATCAACAAAAAAAAAATTAAACAAAACTAAAATCTACTAAAAATATACATTTACATAGTTTATTTTTGATATTTTTAAAAAATAACAGAAAACAAAAAATTCAAAAAATTAAATAATTAAAATTAAATTTATTAAAATATTTAAAGCTAAACTAGATTCATTTTCTGCTCTAAAAAAAAAAAACAATATTATTCTTAGATTATGTTCTTACTGTATTTCACGATTTAAAAAAAAAAAAAAAAATACAATTAAAATAAAGATTGTTATTTCCCGAAAATTCGTTATCATATTTCGTATTTGCTGTAATTTCATTAGTTGTTGTGTTAACAAATTCATGCTTCAGATTTCAGTTAAGTACATAATTTTTTTTACGAACTAATAATTTAGATATGTTTTTTACGTAAACAAATAAATATAGGTTGCACATAGTTGATTGCTTTTCTTGATACATTCATCTTGATAGTCAGATTAATATTACTGAGTTGAGAACCGTTTGCATGAATGACAACTAATGCTCAATAATCGCCAATACAAAATCATTAATTTATAAATATTGTATAATGTTTCCTTGACCAATAAACCAATAATTTTCAAGGTTTACTAGACTGAAGTTAAACTGATTAATTCGGCCAATTGAACCACAACATATCCCTAGTTCTCTTTCCCTTTTGTTTGTTGGATTTTTATTTGGAAATTTACTAGAATATGCGAGTTATAAAAACAAAATAGTGCTTCTTTTTTTTTTTTAGAAAACTCGGTGGTTTTGTGTTGGCAACGGTAATTCTTAAATAAAATTAGAATTAATTAAAAATTAAATTTAAAATATGTAATAATAAAAAAACGAAAACATGAATTACAGCAATTTAAGATCAATATTTGTAAAATGAAACAAAAGCTAATTTAAAAAAATAAAAAATATTTACGAAAAATGTGTTCAAAATAATAACAACAAAATGTATAAACTCATAGATTAGATGAATTGAAAATAATTTAAACTTAAAATTAAAACAATAAATTTATAAAATTTATAAACAGAAAATAAAAATCGTGTACATGCGCAATAAATTTAAAATTAATAAATTCCATTTTAACTTTAGCTATTAGTAATATATCGTTCTCTGCACACAATATACTTTCCAAAACCAACATTTTATTTAAGAGATCAAAAATTACCTAGGATGAATTAAACCCATTCAGAAGTAAAAAGAGAAACATTATCAAAACTTGAAAAACCGTTAGCTTGGATACTTTAAATTATTGTTGAGTATTTGCAAAAGAATTATTCCATCTTCCATATCTACTTTTTTTCCTCATAAAAATGATATAAAGTTGAATATCGCTTATTTCACGAAAAAGCCTCCTTTATTGTACCAAGGTCCAAAAAAAGGAGTTCTCATTAAAAAAAAAAAAAGCAAACCTAATTCAACCGAAATTTTAGATTTATAAATTCCTCTTATCAAAATTTACACACGAAAAAAATCTCTTGTACAAAATCTTTCATCAAAATTTCTGTAAGAAAAAAACACTTTTCGAAATATTCGCAAGAATATTTCTAATAAGAACATTTTTTTTGCGGAAATATTAATAAGTTTTTTTTTTAGTAAAACTTCTGATAAAAACTAGTTTGTCGTGTTTAAAACTAATAAGAGATAGTTAGACACTTTGATAATTATTTTTTAATAAGTAATATTTTCTTGCGGATTATTGAAAATGAGTAATTTTGAAAAAAAAAAAAACAAATTAAATAATTTGCAATAAGAGTTCCTTTTATCCTTCGGATTTGATAATGAAGGCGACTTTCTCGTAAAGCCAGCGATTTACTAAAATAACATTTATTACCTATATGATGAGATTTTCTTAATAAAATCATTTATTACATTTGATAACTTTCATAATTTACTGGATAAATATAATCACTAAATATTTTATTTCTACTCAATAGAATGAAATCATGAAATAATATAGATTTTGCTATTAAGAATATTAAAAAAAAACTAACAAATTTTCGATTAAAAAAAATCATAAAAATAAAACAACCAAAAAATAAATAAATAAAAAATCAAACAAATATAATAATGAAAACGTGAAAACGTATATTTATCTATATATAAAATACAAAAGTAAAAAAAAAAACATATTTTTTAATAATTATGTAATATTAATTTTCATATAATATTGAATTGTGTAAAGAAATTATGAAATGAATAAATAAAAATAATAACAAAATTACCTGCAAACCATATTATTAATTTCTTGTTTTAATAATTAAAATGTATTTCATATTTAGTACAGTGCGGCCGACGAGTCATGAATCACGAAATTCGTCTTTTTCTACACATCGTATCAAAAACAATAAGGGGAAAAAAGGAAAAAAATATGTGCAGTTGACGACTCTCGTTCGTGCATAGAATAAGTATACCTGGGAAACTCAACATACATATACATTTTCAAAAAAATCATCTTAGATAATAGATGAACATCATTTCATTAATCTTAGATGAGAATCGAAATTTAAAGGTGATCATTTTTTATCTCAACTAAAAATACTTTTAGATGACCATCTATCATCTTTATTTAAGATGAAAAAAAATCATCTGGACGAAATCGGTTTGATATGATATGCTTTTTAAACTTCAAATAATAGATTTTAAAAAAATAATATTATTGTATACCTTGTGAGGTATTCCATATACCATCAGTATACCATATATAATATATATTTTGATTAAAGTACTATATAACGAGTATACAAAGCAAAGCGCAAAGCCGATAATTAGAAACTACACCAATTCAATTCAGTAAGGAAAAGATCACATTTACATAGAAGGGAGTGGTAGCGCACCATACAATTTTTTAAAGACATATACTGATTATAACATCCATAGAATTTACCAAAGATTGTAAAAGTGCAGTCAGTAGTTACTTAAGTTTAAATGAAATTTGTCGTGTTTTATTAAAACTTACTCCAATAAAATGTGTAGAGATTTACTAGTGTGTGTCATTTATGATGTATTATCTTTATATGAGCTTGAATATAATTATATATGTAAATGTGAACTAATTTACCTATGTAAAGAACTATTAATTTTTCACTTGAGTAATATTACAATAAGTCATACAAAACAACTAAAGTAGGTAGAAAGAAAACCAAAATAGATATTCCTTAAGATGTACGTAGATTATGGACATTTTAGATATGAATTTAATATATGTTAGTATGCTCTAAAAATCGGAGTAAATAATTATGTAGGTACATATATTGTTAAAAAAAACAGTTTCAAATGCTGCAGAATTATTCAATACATAGGCTTACTGTAGATTCAACAAAAATGTTGCATATTTGTAAGTTTCGTGATTGGACATTCATAACAAGCTATCAAAAGTGTTGTTAATATATTACAAAATTACAATTTACTGCCTGAGAATCTTCCCTTAATGTATGTACAATGTACATGACAAATTTCTTGTATATATTTGCATAACTTTCGGTTTTCTATGAAGGAAGGCATAAGAAAATCTTAAAAGTATAAATTAATATATTCAGAATTAAAAGTATAATTCTTTCAACTAATAGCATTTTCTATTATTACAATCAATTCTAAACTTAAGCTAACTTTGTAGACACCTCTAACATATGATTGATTAATACTTTGGAAATTTTTATATTCTGGTATAAAATTTATTCAACACGCAGACAAAAACAAATAATATGGTCGAGAAAAGAAAAACGCAAAATCATGAGCTAAAACTGTGTGGTTTGAATTATTTTATGAAACTAGCCTTATTTCCATTTAAAAATATCGGTTCTTTATATTGAAAAATATTTGACATTAAAATTTTCCTATGGATTGATCTAAATTATGATCAACTTTCATATGAAATGATAATGAGATACATTTTTAGAAGTAATTCTTGCCGCCAATGGTAATTCTAATTCTAATTGAACATCCAGGCATAATATCATTTAAATAATAAATGCATTATTATTATTAAAAAGTATTTTCAGTTTTATTTATACAACATAAACACAAATATTCTCTTAATTTAATTTAAGAAACAAAAAAAAAAAAAATGAAAATAGAAAGAAAAGATCTGTTCTCGCAATTATTAAATTTCTTATTTAATTAATTATTATTCTGTTTTAAACATAATTTTTCATTACTTATATCATAATTTTGTTTTGTTTTATGTCACAATTATTATTATTATTTTATTTTCATATATCCAATTATAATTATGTTCAAAAATATTAATTTTAATACATTTAAATTTTTAATTATTATTTTCATCATTTTGTTTTATTTTGTTTAATTAAATTTATATATAATTAATTAATATTTATTATTATTTTTATACATAATAAAGTTTTTATTTTATTTTATTTTTTTTTATTACTTTCTGTTATATTGATTTATTATTTTTATTGATTTAATAAAAATCGTCGATAAAAAATTAAGCGTTTTTTTTATTTCATTTCATTATTAATGATTATTTTTTTTTCCTTAAAGATACCTAAAATATAAATATTCAATAATTTAGTTTTATGTAAAAATTTTAACAGTACACACTTGAGGGGTAATAAAGCATATTTAGCTGTTAGCTTGATTTATATAAGATAGCTTTTAGTAATATATAATAATAAATAAATGTAATAAACAGAACTTAATCGAAAAGAAAAATAGAAATGAAACACAAAAGTATATTATTCTATTCAAATTAAATCTAGAGTTGCTGCACGATTAATAACTTAAAAATGTTAGTACTTTGAAATCATTTTCATTTTACTCCAACCCCATGACAATAATTTTTTTGTTTTTTTTTTTATAAAAGCAGATGCTTTCAATCGATTTATGTATCTTAATTAGTTTTTTTTTCTGTGAGACGGGATTTCATCTTTTCTCTTTAATCGTGAACATCATTTAAAAAAAAATCTTCAATTATTAAAAATGAGTAATTAAAAATAAAATCAGAAACAGTTGTTTTTACGATATGGCTTGATTTAGGTTTCACCAAAATACTAAACAATGAGTTCGAGACCGAATGAATAAATATTAATTTGCATGAAAGCTGAATAAATATTGTACATTTTAAGTGATTGTACATGTTGTACAATAAGTGAAGCATCTACAGAAGCTTACATTTTATTAATCAGTCAACGGCTATATTTTGAAGTGAAAAAGAAACCAAATTTTATTTCGATTTATCGATAATTCGCCTGGATTAAAATAAGCTGCTCAGATAATTCCCTTAGAATGATCATATTTGGGCTGTAATCAAAAGTGACCATTGGCGGTCACTGCATAAACAGGTTTGAAAGGAGGTTCAGCATGAATGGTCACTTCAATGAAATAATTATTCTATGTGTGGCCATTCCACGGAGTTCTACGGTTGTATGCCTCTAGTTTAATGTAGTGTAGATAAGAAGCTAGTTACTAAAACATTTTTAGACTTTTTGGACATTGACAATTTTTCATTTCAAATAGTTTCTTATTATTTTAAACTTAATTTTTTATCGTTTTTTTTTTTAAATTGTTTTTTGTTTTAGTTTTTTTATGATTTTTTTGGTTAATTGTTTTGTGGTTTTTTTTTTTTAATAAATCTTTGTTAAATATCAGTTATTTTTTGTTTAAATTCAGTTGTAATAATAATTTTAATTATTTATAATTTAATAAAATATAATTTAATATTATTTTATATTTAATATAATAAAGAACTGTTTAATATTTTTTGTGGTTTGATTTTTGTTTAAACAATTGTATTTATTTATTTTTATATTTTTGTTTTGTTTTGTATTGTTTTTTGTTTTTCTTATGAATAAATATTTTTGTTTTTTCTTTGTTTTTGTTTTTATTTTTATTTTTATTTTGAAAAAAGTGCTACTATTTCTATAAATAAAGGCAAATCATTCTATTTATTGAAAAAGTACAATAAAATTTTGTTGTAATTAAATTTCGCAATAATTTTAAATATAAAAACTAACACAAAAAATCAGTATAAAGAAGAAAAAAAAACAAACACATTTGAAAATTTAAAAAAAAAATTAAATTATTGCGTCAGCAATTTAAGTATTAATTAATTTAATGAAACCCTTATGAACGAATATCAAGTTATAAAATTATTATTAACATGTATAGAATGTTAATTACACTTCATAATTTTTCAGATTTAAATGCACTTGAGAAAAAAAAATTGAACAGCAAAAACTTCTTGGCGTTTTTTTTTTTTTGTTAATGCATTGAGAGAATTATTTCAATGAAAAACCAGAAAACTATATACCTCGAGGAAACTCACACTTAAACTTTGTGTACAAAAATTCAACTACAAACAAATTGGAGCTTTTATTATTACAACTATGAATGTGTTTTGATCAATGAACGAACAAAATTCCAATAGCTAAAATAGCAAACTATATTTCTGAAAAAAAAAGCAAGGATAAATTATATTTCTAATTTAAAATTCTCAAACCAAATTATGTATTAAATTCTATAAAATTTACAAAAAAAAAAAAAAAAATCATCTCAAATTTGTATTAAATCTGAATTATTTGGTAAAATTTGTAAAAATGTAATATACTTTTTGCGTGTTGTCAAAATCAGAATCACCAATCCATGATGTCTATTGAAAAAGTGTGCACAAAATAAACTCTTAATTATACAAAATATATATTTCACGATTTTCATACAATTGATTTTAGATAAACTTGAATATTATTACCATTATTATCGATGTTAATAAAGATGATGCGGGTTATTTAAACTAATTTATAGTTTTATTAAATTAATATATTAAATTAAATTGAATATAATAATATAATAATAATAATGATATTAATAATAATAATAATAATAATAATAATAATAACATATATATAATCAATGAATTAATTTATATTAGAATAAACATGTAATTCTTTAAATAAAAGAAAAGAAAAAAAAAATAGAAAACAAACAAAAGAACAAAACACAACAGACTGTGTTAAATTTATAGAATAATTCTTTTCGCTAATTATTTTTTTTTTCGTTTTCAAAATTTTTTATTATTTGCAACTTTGTTATTTTTATTTTTTTTTTACTTAATATTTTGTGTTATTTTAAAATATTGTTTTTTTTTTTTTTACTTAAAAGCTATTTTAATTTTAATTGTGTAGGTTTAAAATAAAATAGCTCTTTATTCAGCAACGTCCTTTGTTGATTTTTCTTCACGTGGTTTGGCAGCACAAAAAATAGAAGCCGCTTGTTTTGTTTCGGCTAAAGCATTGATTGGCTCCGTTACAGTTCGAGGTTTCAATACTAATCTAGGTCGATCGGCATCATCTTCGTAAAAACAAAAAGAAAAATAATCGAAATCAGTTTTTTTTTTATATTGATTTTTGATATGATAAATACCGAGAGTTGGACCGGACGGTTTTTCTGTTTGAAGACTATTATGTCCTCTATCATTACCGCGTCGATTATAATTTCCATATCGGTCGTTACCTTGACCACCATCTCTGCCACCATCTCTAGCACCATCTCTAGCACCATCTCTACCGCCAAAGTTTCCCTCGCGATTGTTTCGCTCAAAGTTTCCACGGCCTCCGTCATCATTATTAAAGTTACCGTATCGACCACGATTTGGACCACGATCTAAATAAAACAATAAACAATGAAATATGCAAAGAAAGATGGAATAAAATATAGTTTATAAATTAGAATTGAATGTATTACCATTAAAACCACCACCACCAGCACCAGGTCTGCCTCCACGATTTCGGTCAAAATCTCTTCCTCCTTGTTGTCCGAAATTATCGTTGAATCCACCACCACCACCACCGCCACGCTGATCATTATTCATATGTTGAGGTCGTGCCCCACGATTAAAATTATTGCCACCACCACCTTGACCACGCTGTTGTGGACCTCGTTTATTAAAACCACCTCTGTTCAAATTAATTCAAATTCAATAAATTGACCAAACATAATTTCATAAAACGCTTCGAATAATAAAAATTCGAAATGCAATTCATTTATTTTTCTACCTGTCTTTCTTTTGTTCGGCAACATCGATGCGTAACGGTGCTGCTGAATCATCTAATTCAATTCGTCCATCCAACGCTAAAGCCTTCTCTAAATGATCCAATGAATCAAATTCAACGTAACAAAATCCTTTGAACTGATCTGTTTCTCTGTCTTTAACCAATCTCACACTTTTTACATTTAAATTTTGAAATATTTTCATAACATCGCCTTGTACTAAGCCCTGTGGTAAATTTCCAACATACGCCAAATACGGTGCTTCAGTAGGAAGCGCCTTTTTATTACGTTCACCATATCCTCTGTAAAAAAAAA
>JAABKK020008686.1:2642-16399 GCA_011634745.2 Catotricha subobsoleta
TTTATTTGCCAAGTTTTATTTATTTATTCGATACTAAGAACGTTCAAAATATCAATTGATTGAAGTTTCTTTATTTTTTTATTAATAATAATTTGTATTTATATTTCCTCGAAGGATAAGGATGTGAATTTTTAAAAAACAATAAATTGATTGGAAAAGTTATATTTTGTTTATATTTATTAATATGAAATACTTTTTTGGTTTATAATAATACTAATTTTAAGTAAAAGTCGATTATGCTTAAGCATGTTTCTAACGGCAATAATTTTTTTTGGATAAAATCATGTCTTAATCTTTATAAAAAAAAAAAATTGAATATCAAAACATTTAATTCTTATTGACTTCTGCATAAAACTTATATTCGTATTTAGGTTATTTAATTTCAGATAATATACTTTCATTAATACATCTTCTATAGTCTATATTTTTTCAAACGATCTAAAAAATTTAAAATCTTTAAGCAATAACGCGTCTAATTAAAATCTCAACAAATGCCACAAAATTTAGCTAATTTTATAAAATATTATAAACAAAAATTAAATTTATTATTTCCAGAAAATGATTAACAATTTTTCGCTGAACTCAATCCTTCAAGATGGCCCATTAGCAATTGTTGCAAGTAGCTCCTTAGAGCCCTCTCTTCATTCACTTGGATCTTTATTTGATTCATGTCTTGTTGTAATTGACGTACAGCTACCCATATTTGTTTTAATGTCGGTGTCATATCTTCATTTTCAAGGCCTGAAATATAGTAATAATAATGTTTGATGGTTTTAGCGATTTCACCGCATATACAAATTAAATAAATAATAAAAAAAAATGAAAATAACATAACAACATAACATAAGTAATAAATAACTATAATGTCTAATTTAAATTTAGTTTTAAAAGAAAAAAAAAATATCAAAATATCGCGTATCCAAAAGTAATACTTCGTCAAAAGAATATTTATAACGAAATTTTTATTTATTATTTAAGGAAATGAAATTCTTTTTAATAAATTGAAACACGATAAATTTGACGACATCAGCTCCAACGAACATCATAATTATATAGGCTTTACTTTATATTCTCTTGAAAATCTACATCATCATTGTTACAGAAAATTCAACATTCGAATTTTGAAGAGTCACGAAAAAAAGTTACTGTCCGAAATATTATTGAATTTGTTTAAGTTTTTATCGAATTTCGTAAAATTTGATGTATTAAGGGGGTGGTTTCTAGTTTCTACACGACTCATGAAATTGTTTTCAATATTTATTTTTTCTAAACAGTGATAATAAATATTTTTTTTTAGAATGTTTCAGTAACTGTCGGTTTCTTCTGGTCACCCTAATATAGAATAAAATCTCCTTATGTGAGACTCTATTGTTTATTGGAATCATTCGTAAGATTTTTTGTTAGTTTGCAATTTATGGTAATTAGCCACTCTTTTGGTTGGTTCCAATGTTATTTTATTAAGAGGTTTGACTGTATGAAAAAAAAAAATTTGAATATGTTATGTGTAATTAAAACATAAATTTAAAAAGAAAATAATAACTCAAAATAATACAAAAATAATTTAAGTAAATTATATACCAAATTATTCTATATTTATATTTTTTTTTAATTTTCAATACAAATTAATTAATTACATTAAAATAATAATGAAATAAATATTTTTTTTTTGATTACTTTTATTTTAACATTTAACAACGTCTTTAAATTTTTTTATTTGCCTAGCTAATATTAATTAATCACTAACTTCAGTTATCAATTCAGAATTCACTATTTATATTATTGAGTATTTATTTGATTTTTTGTTTTCAAATACATAATATGCATATCAAAATAATTTTATTTTGATGGCGAATTAAATATGGTATTTACTTCTAAATATCTATATTTTTAATATATAGAGTTTTATACAACATCTTACTTCTGTTATATGGCTCATTCATTTGGAGAATAAATCATAAATTAATAAAAAATTAACGAAGTGTGAATTAAGTCTCCCAAAATACTTATCGGATATGGAGCATTCCACACGTAGCGTAACGTAAGTTACGATTTTTGTTATTTTTCTTCTTATTTTAAATCTCACGGCCAAAATATAGTTTTAATTGAAAAGTAATGTAGGTATAATAGCGTGTAGTTGTTCATTATATTACTTTACTTTTCAATTAAAACTATATTTTGGATGTAAGATTTAAAAGAAGAAAAACAAAGAATCATAACTTACGTTACACTACGTGTGGAAATGATCCACATATGTTTTTAAAGGAGAATTTATGCCATGAACTTCATTTATTTATGAATATTCTGAATCTAATACTTTTACAAGATTAAATTATGATCGTGAATCATTCTTAAAGAAAATCTCAAATTTGTTGCTTAAAATATAGTGTGCTAAGGTAATAAAATATATTTTATTATAAATATATTTTTGGTTTAATATAGGTGTGTATTGTGAAATAAAAAAAAATAACATTAATGCATAAATACGATTACATACATTTTAAAATTCATCTAAATCTAGATTATTTTAAATCACAAAGTATTTTTCCGTTTTTTGTTTTTGATTTTGTTGTTCTAATTGAGTATTTATAAAGTATGAGTATTCAGTATTAAAAATCACTAATAATATTGAAAAATTAGCTAGATTCACTAACTGTGAACTAAATTAATTAAAAAAGAAATAATTTCATATCATTAACTTCAATCAATAAAAATTGGGAACAATTAATAACAATTTTGTTCAAATATCGTTTGAATGTCGATAAATCGCTTAATGACTGTAAACAGTTTTGTGATTCTTTTCATTTCATAAAGTGATGAATTAGTCGCAATTATTCATTTTTTTCCATTGTTTTAACACAAAATTTCCACAACACCAAGTTGCTGACTGTCTACTAGATGCGTTTGTATGCTCTTGACCATGATAAATATCATCACTTACTAAATGTGGTGTTGATCGACGTAATGGGGTTGCAGTCGTTATCATCATGTCTCTGGGTGGCGTTTCAAATGATCTATTTATTCGACGATCATATAAACCATATGATCCTTCATGTTGCTGTGTAACTGGTGGTTGTTTGGTACTGTATTTAGAGCTCTTTGATGTTTGACCTAAGTTAAAACTTTTACAAATTTTGATATGTTGTGCTTGCTTATTTTTTCTATTTGGTAGCAATGGTGTCATGCACACATTTTCATAATGAGACGATGTTTTGAATTTTAGAAATGATTTTTTGCTTGGAGACTTTTCTTCTGAAGCAGCTCGCCATTCTGGTGAACCGGTATTTGGACCCAGCGAATATCTGTATGATGATGAAGCATTTAATGAAGACACTGATGTTGAATATAAATTAAAATTATTTGGTGTTGCTTCGCGCCAAATAAACGATGAATTTAGGCTATTTGTTGATGAATTGTTTTTGGTGTTATTTACAAACGAATTTGATGGGCACACAAATGATAATTGCGGATTTGAGGTTGAATAATATTTGGATGTTTTTAATTTGCCACCACGAATCGGTAGACATGGCGTCCATGGTTGAAGCACTATTTACAATTTTATGTGATGCATTAAATATTTTGAACGAGGTTCATATACAATAGAAAGAAAATAATATTCTTCAATTATATAATTTATAAATATTAAGCATTTATGGAATAATTCAGAATTGTGAATGTCTTTTATTCATAGACAAATCAAATTTAATTTGCTTGATTTCAATTTATGTTGTAAATTTTTAGTTTGATTTATTTGTATTATATGTAAGCCAATTTCTTTGATTTTCTTCAATAAGATCATTTCAACCTGAAGTATCCCTGTATTCATTATTTTTGTGCAATAAAATTGATTCTTTTTACTCTCGAAATGAGATTGTGGTTTCGAAATTCCATACAATTTTGAAACAAATTACCCAAATAGCAAGCATATGGCGCAGTTATTGTTTTGCTACAAACATTTTTTGAAAATTATTTACTTTCTTTTTAAGAATTTTTTCAAAAACTTGATTGTGCTCTAGACTAAAAGTGTAAATATAAATCAACGTTTTTCCTACATTTTTTTTTTTAAATATTTAGTAAGCGGTTTGCGCAAATTCCGTAAACGTGATCATAACACAATAGACTTTCTAGATAATAGTAAGCATGAATATTGAATACATATAGGTTATAAAAAGCATGAAAATGCAAAGAATTTATCGTTTAGTTTTGAATTTTCATAACTCTAGAATTTCTTTATTTCAATGAGTGAATGATATTAAAAAATATAAACATAATTTTATTGCAACAAGAACAAAAAATACATTTATGGACATTGATTAATTTTGTTATAAGTAAAAGTAAAATGATTAAAAATAAAAAACACCTTTAGTATGTGTTATAAACCAATTGTAATAATACAAACTTTAACATTAAAAATATATGATTTGTTTTCTTTTTCTGAACACAAAATATACCTAAATTTACGATTAATATATGTAAAGAGTAATAATGATAATAAATTGGTTATATGAAATTGTATAGTAAATAATGTGAATGCTGATTTTTGCATTAATCATTGTGATTGTGATCAACGTAATGTGAATATGAATGTAAATTAATATTGATGAATTTGTTATTATGAATTAATTATTAGTTTATATAACTTTAATATTAACCACACTTTCCACTTACAACACTTGATCCCTGTGTATTATTCACTTAATCACTTTATCATTCAATTATACGGTTAGATTATACCTATATTATATATATTATTTAACTTCTTTTATTTTTCTCACATGACCACTTCTTTTAAATGAAACATAAACCTTTTATCAAAAAATATAATGGTAAGACAAAATGATTTTATTTACATTGTACAAATGAAGAAAAAACTATCATAAAAATTACTTAGAGCCAATTTTAAAAGGCTCGTATTAAATTTTTCTACAAATAAACAAAATTGATAACCAAATATACAAAATTAAATACCAATCATACAAAATTAAAACTCATTCTAGAACTATGAAAACAATGAAATAATAATGCTAGATGTCAGCATATTGAATTCATAGAAAAGTCGATGTATGCAGAACTAATTTTCCGTAGCTGAGTCGGTGTATATAAAAATTGTTTTCTGCTACTTGGTGATAAATTTTATATATGTAGTTATCAATTTGTATTTATTAGGCGATCAATTTTCTATAATTTGTGATCAGTTTTATATATTTGGTTATCAATTTTGTATATTTGGTGATCATTTTTTGTAGTACATTATGTTTTATTTGTTTTTTTTAGCTGTTATAAAATGCTCACACTCTAAAACACACACTTCACCATAATATTACTTTATTTGAATTTAATTGTTAAATGAAGACCGGCAAACGCGAAAAGTACCATCAAAGCGTTTCATTAATAATTTTGTTAATACAGTTTATAATTTTTTTTATTTCATTATTTAAAATGTGTAATGATAAATGAACTAAAAAAAAATAAATCTGTAAAACATAAATTTTATGTAAATACAACTAGACGTTAAAATAATAAAAAAAAAAAAAAAACCTTAATGGGAAAACCAAGACATGCTTTATTTATTGATTATCAAAATTTTAATGTTAAATTTTGTTATAATGCTAATCTAGCATGATATTAATTTTGCATTGGATGGGCACCATTATCAAACAAAATAAAATGTATAAACAAACCTGAATGCATTGTATTTCTAGATGGATTTTGATAAGCAGCACAATAAGCTTCAATAACACGTAAAACTAAAGCGTCTTCTTCATAAGTTGGTTGAGGTTTTCGAGAATTTGATAAATGTGCTCCACCATTTACAGATGAATTCGATAATGTTGGTCTTAATGGCGGCGCTGGTCGTAAATTAATAATGCTCCAATTAGCTGTAAATAAATTGTAAGAAAAGAAAATGTATTTAAATTTTATGGTTTTCTGAATAAATTATAAATTATAAATTTATTTACCTTTTATATTGTTGATGTTGTTCCTTCCTCCTAGCCCCAGTTGGTCGATTTTCTCTCGCATCTGTATTTGATTTGTCGCTCCCTGTTGTTTGTTGCTTATAAAACTGTTGATGCTTGGATTGTTGTACTGATCGTAACTCAGATGATGGTTGAATGAAAGACTTCGTTTGTGTTGCGATATCTGTTGCATTGACGTTGTTCCTCTGTTGGGGTGACTCGATCCTAGCATTGACATCTAAATTATTTAAAAATAAATTAATTGTAAATATGTTTTACGAATGTATTGAACGCAATAAATGAAAAGGTTAGTTCTTAATGTAAGGTTTATCGATAAATTTTAAATGATATGACATTGAGGAAAATTAGTCAGCGAGTTTTTTTTTTAATCTAATTATTATTTAAGAGGCTCAGGCAATGCGATGAAGTGCGATTAGCGATAGTTTAATGTACATATTATATGGTGCAATAAGAACACTTTACATTTATTTTCAGTTAATTTTGAAATAAAAAGAAAAAAATAAATAAAAAGAAAATTAACAAGATTTCTATTTGTTTTTATATGATTAATGAAATAGTAATGCAAAGGATATGATTAAAAACTCGTAAATAATAAAATCATTATTGCGGTTGTAAAATTTCATTCCATGTTAGTGTTTACACCATGGATTATCGATTTTTATTTTAAAACAAATTATCTTTTAACATCACAACGTATAAAAAGCTCAAAATCAAAACATTTAAACTCAATAAATCAACAAAATCGCAAAAAATTGTCTTGCCTGAACCCCATCCAATTTTATTTAGATTCATTTGTTCTCTGCTATTTAAATCGAAACCAAATTTATTATTATATCGTTGATCTACATTTGTTGCAGCCCATCCAGGTCTAGTAGCCTGTTTGTTTATTCCCCGGTTATGTATATCTCGCAACATTGCACCGGGCAATATTTCCTTTTTCCACCAGTGTGCATATAATCCAGTTTTGAAAATTTGATTTTTACTTGCATTGGTTTCATTAGAATTTTCGCAATGATCTAAAGTACGATCGGCGCTTTGGCATCTTGATTGTCTTTTTACTGTGTCTCGGCTAATTGAAAGTTCAAACATATTTTTAATATCGAAATCTTTTAATGGTTCGCTCCCTTGTTCTTCATTGGCTAAACTACTATGACCATATTGACCACTATCATGGTTATTCTCACGAAATGAAATATCTCCAAAACGACCAAAATTGTGGCTAGATTGTGAATGCATTAAAGCGTTTAATTTAACTTTTGTATCATCGAACGGTTCATATTCTTGTTCAAATAATTTTGTTGGTGCATCTGGTGAAGATATTGTACAACTGCCTGCCATACCAGAATCACTTGATCTAGGACTCGGGCAACGAGAACTTGCACAGCACTCACATTTTTTAGAATTTGACTGGGCTATATCGTTCACATCCATATTAGTTTTTGGTAATTGCATATCATCATTTTGCAAATTAATGTAATGATAGCTAATACAACGTTTATTTTTATTCTTTATATCGCTTGAATCACGTTTTGACACAATTTTTTTATCTGAATTCAACGCATGTTTATTAAATGGTGACAATTCCTTGTTCAAACTAATTCGTTCGCTATTATCAAACATACTTGGTGGCTTAATGACATTTCTATCGGTTTCCTGTTCACTGACGCTGTTGCAATGCTGCTCAAAATTGTATAGTAATTCAGCGGATAATTGGTTAGGTGCAGGAACCATAGCTGGAATATCAACAGAACTGGAATGAGTTGTAGTTGATGTTGATAATATTGAGTTACGAAGCTCTTCCTCTTCCTCTTCCTCTTTTTCTGTTTTATTTATTTCTTCATTAATATTTTCTTTTATATTTTTACCATCTATTTTTATTTCTTTTTTATCTTTGTACGAGGGAATACACACTTCTGTTAATGAAGAGCAATTAAATCTATTTCCAACAAATAATGTTGGCATACTATGCCGTTCATCCATACCAGGTTTTCTATTTGGTATTGGATTGATTTTTATTTGCATCGAATCATCCATATTAACTAAATCCTCACAAGCCATATTAGTTCCAATTGGCCTTTTATGAAATCCAGATATATCTGATATGTTGCGACTTTGTTTTAATTGGTTATTATTTGAGCAACCTATGACTAAATGAGCTGTTGATGTATGAATTACACTATCAGCTTTATTTGACTGGTTTCTTTCAATAACAATTCTAACTGGTTTTGAATAATATTTTAAAGAATCTCTAGGATCAATATCACAATTTTTCTCATCTTTTTTATCATGCATAAAGATAAAACTACCATCGGAGTCACGATTTAATGGCACAGTACTTGACTTAGTAATTGTCTGGCCTAAACACGCAAATATATCTTTTGAGCAATCGACTTGAGAACCATGATCCACGAATGTGTCATGCTGGGCATTTGATTCTTTTTCAGTATAATATCGTACAAAACCAACAGAACTCGCTTCAGATGTTCCCACATCGTTTTCTTCCTCATTATAGTCATTTAGTGTTGAATCATGAGACAAATCACTTGAAGAACTTATTGATCGTCTTCTACGTAGTGAATGTGTATTTTGTTTTCTCCTTAATCTAACATGAGAAGTATCGATTTTTTGAAAAAATTCTGGATAGAGCAAAGCTTTAACTATAAGACGGTGCACGATACCTTCTTTCACGAGATTTTTAAAGTGCGTTGTTAAACTACAATATGGAGAAGTTGAATGATGCGTTTTTGAGGGATATGTCAATTGATAATTGGGGACACCAAGGCTGTATGAACACATTGAAAGTCGAGTACAATAACCTCGAATATCAAGAAGTGAAATACTCTGTTAGAAAGATAATATAACATGGAATATACGAAATTACTAACAAATTTAATTTATTAATTTAGATTATCTCTAACTATTTATTGATATGTATTGCATTTTAAGCTAAAATTAGTATTCAATAAATTTAAACTTATATCAGCAAATTTAAATTCAATTAAAAAGTGGGTTTAAGTTTTAAGACACTATGATTAAAACGATTGCCTGTAGAAACTGAACGATTATAAACTAATGGACATTACGAACATAAGCAAATCTAAAACTATATTTAACAAATAATTTATAGTATTTCCCTAAGCTTAAGTTTTTCATCAGCTTGATTTATATTACTAAACAATGATTTTAATAATAAATCTTTAATTTAATAGAAATCAACTTACATGGGGTGGTGGTTGTGGAATATTAACAGCTGAGCTACTCATATTTCTACTTAGTTCACTTGTACGTAATTTACAAGCACCAATTGAATCTGATGACAGCAAATCTACCCATTTATTAGCTTCGTTTGGGCCTTGACACACAGCTGTAATTCTTTCAATAAGTGGTCCACTTACTTCAAAAGCATTTTTAATAGATTCGGTATCTTCGAGTCGATTAACCGTAATACCAGTTAATGGTAATTTTCCCTTAATAATTTACATGATATTATTGTTTGATACTTCATACAAAAAAATAAAATTAATTAATTTTACCTCATAGATAAATGCGCTCATTCTTTGGCTTACACTTAAAATCAACAAGGTTTGAGGAAATAATACAAAATATCGATCTCGATGATCAGCTCCAACTGCAACACTTCCCATATGGATAATTTCACCTAATGTACTTAATTCTTGTCCCTGCCAATTTCGTACAGGACCAGTCAAGACTTGCAATTCCAATTCTTTTTGTCTTCTTGTTGCTGAACATGTTGACTGTAATAAAACAATAAATTAAATGAGTTTTTCGGTATAGGTCAAAAGAATTTTATTATTTACTTACGGCAATATCTTTGTACATTGCAATACTGCGTTGTGTATCTCCACGATCTGGATGACCACTTTCCATATGCCTCTCTAATTCTTGTAACATAGCTGAATATTTATCTAGTCTTCGAAATGGTTTTGATAAGCCTGTAGTTAATACTAATAGTCCGGGAGTAGCAGCCCCTTGTCGTTCCATATATGTTTCTAACTCCTCACTAAATTTGTATTTAAATATGTAGGTACGAAAATTCATTCAGATTTAAAAAAAATTATTGTACCTATATTTATCTAATATTATTATTGCTCGTGGATGTGCTGCACAATATGCTTGATGAACACATTTCATTGTGGCTGCTTTGGATAGAAATAGTTTTCCAATACGATCATTACAACTTTCAATCGATTGTAATAAATCTTCATGTGTTTCAACGACTTCAACAAAATTCCCCAATAATTGAGCATATTCATCCGCATTCAATCTATATCAAATGACACACAAATTTTAATTTTGCTGAAAACTAATAAATAATATTGATTTTTTACATTTGATTGGAGGTTACTGGCTCTAAAAAGTTTTCTAAAAGACCTCGTATTTCAGCCACATGTGCCCTCTCACTTTCTAGTAAATCATTTAATACAACTGATCGGTATGCTTTAATTTCTTCTGGTGATCGTATTGTTTCCACAAGTGGCAATGGAGCTAATTATGTATGTAATTAAGTATATTATATAGCCAATTGAAATTTTTTCTATTATTTACAACAAAAATTTAAATCTATACCTTTATATTCTTTGACATAATTGCTGGGAAACCATCCAGTCATTTCGCCCAGAGTTCCTTCCCACCATCCTCCATCTTCACGTTGTGTAACTGTGATAATATCACCTTTGTTAAATCGTAATTCATCATTATTTTCACCTTGAAATGAATACTCTGCTTGTACAGTATACGGTTCCATATTTCATAAATACAAATGCTGTGAAAATTAAAGATTTGTTAATACATTCGGGATTTAAATGTTCCATTGGGTATTAGTGAATTGCTGTATAGTAAATAAATAATTCTCTAATGCAATTAAAATAATTAAAAATAATAAAAAAATAAAATATCAATAAAATTCTAATGCAAATTAATAATACTATTTAGATTAAAAGTCCTATTCATCAGAAATTTTAGAAATTTTAGAGAATTTGGGCTATATCATTATTAATAGTTAAGTTTAATTATGAATCAGAGTGGAAGTTAGAAATCGCTTCCAATTTCACCAGAGTCAATTTTTAAAAAATCAGTAAAATCGATAAAACCGGTTAAAGGAAAATGCTAATGAAAAATATTTAAAAAAAAAATTGATTGAATAAAAAACAAATAATGGTATAAATTTTCAATTACGGGTGGCTTTATAATTGTAAGGTTGTTTATAATTTACGCTAATTATTATAATTTTTAAATTTTAATAAAGTGAAAAAAAAAACTAAAATCCAATATCAGCGTTTTGTATACCAATAATAAAACGAAAATAAAACCGGTAATGTAGGACCATAATTTAGGACAAAGAATTTTTCGAGTTATTCTGAATTAATGCTGTATGTCTATAATTCGGCATAGACAGAATTAATTTGGTATAAAATAACTGATAAGATGTTCAGTCAGACCGAATAATTTCAGTATATATTCCGCTTATATGCGGTTTTTATTCTACAAATATTCTAATGCCATAGAATAAAATTTAAGAATATATACCGAATTAATTCATTATTTATTCTCCTCTGTTGGATTATATTGTATGCTGTTATTTCACAAATTGTTTAGCCAGTAATGTTTTTAATTTAATAAAACTGCGCGTAAATCTCTCATTTTTATTACCCTGATTTAACATTCGGCATGTTTACAATTTATAACATTTTAACATTTTACTTAATTCTTTATAAATAAGACAATATTTTATTATTTTAAATATAAAACAATATTTAAAAATAAAAAACGTAACTCTTTGCTCGCAAGCATTTAATTTCGTATTTTTATTTTCATGTATTTTATTTTTGACTATTTATTTTAATCGTCAATTGAGATTTACTATATTTTGCGCTGAACGTTTAATTGTTGTATTATAATATTATCAAGAAATCACACGAAAAATTTAAATATACCATTTTTTTTTTTCCCATTTTATGAAAAGTGCGACAACAAAATACTTATTTATTATTATAATATTTTTTTAAATTTTATTTAAATAGTTTTAAATACTTACAAGAAATGTATCTGATTTTAATTTACAATGTAATTTATTTGAATGAACATTAACGTGTGCGTATCATTTGTACCAGAGTACGCAGTTCACCTATTTGTATTTATGTCTGTATACAATAATTACTAATTTATTATATTTCCTATGCAAAGAAGGAAGGAATGAAAGAACATATAAAATATTAGTTAGATACGAAGTGAAACACATCAAATTGCGACCATTTTTTTTTCTCACGAGCAGCAGCTGTTGAAGTTCTATTTTTATTATTACATATTTTGCTGTTTGCTCACTAACATCATACCAACTTTTTTTAAAATATTCATTTTTCAAATTAAAAAGAAAAAAAAAACGTATTTATTTTTTGTTACATATTTTAATTTTTAGGACTGAAATTGAATAGTTATTAAATTACGAAGATTTAACGTAACCAAAAGTGTTTAAAATAAGTATATGAATCATATTAAGAAATTTGTCGCTGTTGGTTTTTTTTTTTTTTGATAAAATGCACCGCACCGAAAAAAAAAATCATAACTTAAACAGTTTAAATTTAAAGGAGGGTTGAACTTGAAGAGAATATAACAAAAATAACTTGAAATTTATTTCATTGAATTCAAATCTTTAAATATTAAAATAGGAATGTAATATCTCTACAATTATTTGAGCCGATGTTTAAAATTCTTTGAAGTTTTTGAATCAACTTACGTCAATAAACAAACACATATTTCATTTTGATATACATACTTCGAATACAATTAAATTTTATTATAATAAATTTCATATCTTTGTGAACTTACTTCAATCGAACTGGCTAAAATATTATTTATTTGTATGCAGTTTATGTTTAATACATCAAATTAAAATTGACACCAAGCAACATTTTAGTGATAATTTTTCAAGTAAAATATGTCAGTATATTTTCACACGTATTCCATAAAATTATAATATTACTTTCTGGCAAAAACTTTAGTCACATCGATGTCTTTTCAATCATTTCAACTTCAATATAAAATGAATGAAAATCAAATTTATCGCTATATAGTCACGAGTCGAACACATTTGTACAAATTGAATCTCATCAGACGACGCACGAAAGTTCACTAATTTCAAACAATTATCATTATAACGTGCCTAGTTGCTACCTCTCTGTGTCTCTACCTACATATTATTATAAGTTTATATTTATAATTTATATTCTGAAGAATTGGAGTCACGCCAACAATGTATATTTGGCCAAATTTTACTTGTTGATCAACATTAAAACTCTAATATGAAATGTATTTAGTTTTACGAAAATATTAAATTTTCTAACTATTCAATGATATTTCTTTTTCAATATCGTTATTCTTTTTTTTTTCTTTTTTTTTGAGTATGTATGTATTTTAATCATACGGATATTTGATTCAGGTGTTTGCTATATACTTATTTTTTTGTTTATTTCGTGTTATTTTATCTATTAGCCCAAACTTAATTAAAGAAAAATTTTGAAATATCAGGAAAATATAGTTAAAAAAATATCTGAAGGACAACAACAACAACCATGATGCGGATATGAGACTTTTTTTTTATGAATGACGTCTTGTTAACAGAAAAGTATTTTCAGAAAAGAAAAAAAAATACGCTCAGTCACAAAAATTCTAACAAATATATAGAAAATTTGGTCTTAATTCGTATTTCTTTCCAAGCGATTTTAGCCGCTCGATGTTTATAATGTCCATTTAAAAAATTTCACT